>APFE030442282.1:98442-160039 GCA_000404065.3 Pinus taeda | reverse complement strand
AAAACCATAGGTGGGTCCACCCAACCTAACATAGGGTCCAAAACCAAAATTTTCCGGGGCGCTGCCCCGAACCCCATAAAGTGGGGTTACGGGTACCCCTCAAAGCCCCTGTTAACTATGTGGAAAGAATATAACACAACCCAACACTGGTGGGACCAACAGATCATCATAGTTGACGACTACGCTTATGTTGGCATGGATTTCCAAGGAGATCCAGACTTGGTGTTGCCACCAAGGACAGCATGGGAGACATAGGTAACAATTTTTTAAGTTTTTGCCAATTTTTAAGATGATTTTTTTTTTTTTTTTTTTTTTTATGAAAATGAACTTAGAAATATATTTGATGGGATAAAATACTGACAAAATGAGCATGTTCCAGATGTGGGTCCAGTGGGACCAAATTGATTCTCGCGGCATAGGTGTCGCAAAAGAGGCGCCAAAGAGGCAGCTACTGAGACAGAGAGAGTCCTATATGGAGTCCAAATAAACTTGGTGATATTGACTCACTAGGTACCGATGGTAGCCATAGAGGACCTACCTGAGGAGATGCAGTGCCACGTGGTAGGAGTACCACGGGACTGGGTCCACATACTTCGGCGTGTGGCCAAAGTAGTAGTTACCTTCTTAGTTGCTCACCCTAAGGCCGGTCGATAGATAGACTGGATGATTATGGGCATTTAGTCATGATTTTTATTGTTTTTTTGAACACTTTATGTATACACGGGCAGTTTTTGATATATATAATTCATATATATATATATATATTATATATATCTATATATATTCTCTATGTATGTATGTATGTATGTATGTATGTATGTATGTATGTATGTATGTATGTATGATGTATGTATGTATTATGTATGTATGTATGTATATATGTATGTATATATGCAGTTCCAAATTTTTTATGTTTTTTTTAATTTGATGAATGATTGAGATGCCAATCTAATGCTTGATTAGCGATAAAATCTGCTAATGAATTTTCAGATCGTGGAATGCGCACATATGTAATATAAACAAATGATCATTGCAACAACCTCACTCTAAAAAAATGGTGATATAAATAAGGATCCCGAACCTGATAAATGTCATTTAATTGTGACACTACCAGCTGTGAGTCAAGATACACTACCAGCGAATCAATTCCATAAGAAATAGCTTCGGATAGTAAATTAATAATGGCAGTATATTCGACAATATTATTTGAAGTAGGACTAATACATACTCCCCTTGACTCCATTAACTAACCAGATGGATAATAAATCACCCAAGCTGTGGAAGCGAGATTCTGAGTGTGCCGACTAGCACCATCGGCGAATCCGAAATAGACCAAGTCATCCATCAACACCTGTCAAAGTAGATCAAAAAAATGTCGATATCACAAAAATACCCGACAAATATGTACACAAATAAAAAATATACAAAGAAGCAATTGCTCGGCCAAGACCTAAGCAAAATACTTCTTGAGGTAGAGCCCATTTCGAGGCTCCGCCAACTTGTTCCCTTCAAAATCGACTAATTCATAAGCCCATTTTCCTAAAACTCGTTTTACTATGAAGGGACCATACCACATAGACTTGAATTTTCCTGCCCCTAAGGCATCTTTATCTTGGTCATAGACCAAGACAAGGTCACCTTCAGAAAAGACCCGAGGACAAACAACTTTATCATATTGAGTTTTAACCCTTTTCTTATGGGCCTTGTTTATTATGGCGGTGTCTCGACGCTGCTCATCGAGATGTTCCAAATGAACGAGGTGCTCTTTGAGACTAGACATCTCTGGAAGAAGCTCAACAGCTAGTTTAAGGGATGGAATTTCATATTCAATAGGAAAAATAGATTATAGCCCGTAAGCTAATTGAAAAGGTGTAAAATTAGTGGCAGTCTTTACCAAGGTGCAGTATGCCCAGAGAGTCGGTTACAACATGATATGCCAATTGGAGCGATTTTTGTCAATTATCCTTTGTAGGATCATCTTGAGGGACTTATTCATGGCTTTGACTTGCCCATTGGCCTAAGGATAATACGGAGACGAATGTTCCTGTCGGGAGCCCAACTTAGAAGCCAATTCAGTCATCAGTTGGTTCTGGAAGTGACTTCCATGGTCAGTGACAATCTCTCTCGGGATACCAAAACATGAAATAATCTGATTGAAGAGAAGCAATGCTGCTATTTCACTATCGTTTTTGTAAATAGGCATGGCCTCAACCCACTTCGTAAAGTAGTCTACGACCACTATAATATACTTATGATTCACCACTGAAGGTGGATTACAAGTGGTAAAATCAATGCCCCACTTTGTAAAAGGACTGACAGTGATAAAAGGAAAAAGAGGAGTTGGATGCACGACATCTTCTGAGTATAGACTTGAAAAGGGTGGCAATGTTTGACTACTTCAATACAATCTTTAAAAATTGAAGGCCAAAAGTAGTCGGCACGCAAAATTTTATGGGTTGCTGCAAGCCCTGATAGATGACCACCACAAGCTCCACTATTCCAATCATTCAATATAGACTCTGCTTCCTCCAGAGTTAAACAACGCCTACGGATTGAATCAACCCCTCGGCGATATAACATATCACCAATGATAACATAGTTTTTTGCAAGGTGACGTAACTTTCGATGTTCATCCTTGGAGGGAGCAGGCGGTAACTTCGAAGGCTGGAGATATATGATGATATCTCCATACTAGGAATCTTGTGAAGAGATGAGGAATAAATTTTCATCTGGGAAACTTTCCTCATAAACAATGTCTTCTTCACAAGGCAGCTCAGAAATTAATTCTGCAAAAACCAATGACTTAGACTTGGCAGACAAAAACTCGAGATCAAATTCTTGTAAAATAAAAATCCATCGATTGTATTCGCCCCCAATCACTCGCCTATTGAGGACAAACCGAAAAGGATTGACAGCCGCTGAGACAAATGTTTTGCGTAGCAGAATATAATGATGAAGCCACTGGAGAACATGGATAGCTGCCAAGGCCAATTTCTCAACAGGAGAATAGCATAGCTCAGGACCTACCAAGCCTCGACTCAAGTAGTAAATCACATGCTCCATGAGAGCATCATCCTCCTGAACCAGAACCATACCTATGCTTGATTCTGCCGCTGCAAGATATAAAAGGAAATCTCTGTCGTAATCTGGTGGACTTAACAATGGAGCAGAGATTAATGCCTGCTTCAAGGCATCAAAAGATCGTTGCACAAAGTCATCTCATAAAAATGGAATTCTTTTCTTCATCAAATGCATAAATCCTTTAGTTATCTCAACGTAGTTTGCTATAAACCGTCTCAAGAAATTTTCCTTTCCTTGGAGACTTTGAAGTTGTTGGATGGAAGACGGGGGAGGCAACTGAATTATTGCCTCAACCTTGAAGGGATCAACTTGAATCCCTTCAGTTGATACAATGAATCCTAACGACCAACTAGATGTGACCGCGAAAAAGCACTTATTTGGGTTCAACCAGATTTTGTAAAATCGACATCTCTCAAAAACTAACAGGAGGTGGCTGGGATGATCGATTCTCTTTCGAGAACAAGCAACTAAATCATCCAAGTATGCTTCGATGAAATTCTTGATGTCGTGGAAAGCGTAAGACATGGCCTGCTGAAATGTAGTGCCAACATTTTTAAGACCAAGAGGCATCTTTTTGTATGAAAAGGTACCTGAGGGACAAATAAAAGTTGTCTTATGCTGGTCCTCTGGACAGGTAGATATTTGATTATAACCAGAGAACCCGTCTATGAATCAGAAAATTTCATTACTCGCACATTCATCGACTATCTGATCAATAAACGGTATGGGGTAATGGTCTTTCGGACAAGCCTTGTTCAAATCCCTACAGTCTATGCAGACTGGGATCGTTCCTTGTTTTTTGTCAATTGGGACTGGATTAGAAACCCACTCCGTTAAGGAATGGGGTATATGAAACCTGCCTTTAGCATCTTTTCTACTTCAACTTTAATAGCTACTGCTTTCTTAGGATTGACCGGCCGAAGATTTTGACAAATCGGCTTGGTGTTTTCGTACGTCTTGATCTCATGTTGGACTATGGATGGATCAATACCAGGCTTTTCCTCATAAGACCAAGTGAACACATCTCGAAACTCCTTAAAGAGGTCAGTGTAAATTTGAATCTCTTTAGGGGAACAATCGGCCTGATGAAGACATTTTCTATAACGTTAGGATTCCTAGAGATGTTTATAGGTACAATTTTTTTAGATAATCGACATATTACCTTCGGAAAATAAATGTGTTGGAGCCAAAGGGTTTGACACTATACAAACACCATTAGTAAGCAGATTGGAGAACCTGGATTTGACTTCCTGCAATGGTGGAAGAAAATATGATCAATGATGTAAATCTTCCCAAGGTCGATCTATACCCTTCATCACTTCTAAAATTTCTTCGTCAGATGGTCAAATTGTATCTAAGCAATCCAGAGCAGTAGAGTCAAGGGTCCAAACTGGAGCCACATCACCATCTAACTCCTCTTCTGAAAAAGGAGTGGGATGGTTGTCTACAGAGTTGACAATAGATTGATAGCTAAGTTCTGCTGTAGACATGGGGAATGCCATTCCACCAACCTGACCTCCATCTAATGTGGTCGTAGATGAAGGTAAGGTCTAAGGGTCCGAAAAATAATGAGTTCAAAAGAAATCTTTTCGTAAAGGCCCCTTGGAGGATGAAATTGCATTGATTCTAGTTGTAGGAGGGGGAAGATCAAATATACCCATCAAGGAAGAGTACATCCCAACTCCTAAATTCTCTATAGGTTAACAAGGATTATCCACCAATGGAACGGTAGAATCCGAAGTTGCATGAGAATCACACAGAGAATAATCTAATTGATCAATTTTAACAATTCACCCCTCATGAGGAAAACAGATGATGTGAAATAGAGATGAAACTATGACGTCCATCTCATAAATCCAATTTCTTCCCAAGAGGAGGTTGTAATCTAAGTTGGCATCAACGATTTCTACCTTAATATTAACAACCTTTCCTCCAACACATATAGGAAAATTTGGGATAATTTTGTGTGGCCTATGAGAATGACCATCAAATTCTGTTAAGAGAGTCGGTGAAGGAATAGTTGAAGGTGATCCAATGGCCTTCCAACATGAAATAGACATTACACTGGTGGAAGTTCCCTCATCTATAACTATCCAAAAAATATTGGTTTTTCGGTAAGTAGACTTTATCAAGAAAGCCATATGGTGAGGAAGTCTCTTTTTGACATTGAGCATATCAAAAGTGAGAACTAAAGAATTTTTTGGATCTACTACCCTAATTGTCGAAAGAAAAGCACTTCTTTGAGTAGGACACGACTGAAGTACCTCCAATGCAAACATAGAACATGGACTTTGAGCCAGATCTTCTAAAATCAAGTAGTTCTGGGCTGCCCTAGCATTAGGGTTAATCGTATAATGCTCAGTGGAACCTTTCGGTATCCGAGGTATAGACACAATAGAGGGTCACTCAATATGAAGCGAGTCTGAGGTTTCGGGAATAGATTTTGCCTTAGATGTTTCTGTTTCATGTAATTACGTGCGCGTGTGGCAACGTCGACATGAGAGTTCATCATATAAACATTTGAGGAATTTTCCCCTTCCTAGTTGCCCCTACGGAGGTACCAGCATTCGAGTTCGCGCCAGAAAGTAATTGCTACCCTTGGGGAAAAGGGTTGGTCATGACAGCTTGGGAGCTAGAGGACCCTTGCCGCACTAACAAGCACTGATCATCCTGAATCTTGGGGCAGAGGTGAGTCAAATTATCTCCATTGCATAACTTGCATGGAAATTTAACTTTCTTTTTGGACTCTTTTCTACCCTCACCAGCACCGTTGTTGGGCTTGTTCGTATTACCCTTCCCTTCCTAGTTCTTCTTCTTACCTCGTCCCTTCTTCTTCCCATCGGATTGTTGATTTCCTTTGGGGTTAGAAGTCTGGACGACGTAAATGGAGGTAGGTTGGGAGGGCGAAGGTGTAGATGGTGCTGCCTGATTAGAAGAAGCAGTTTGTAGAGACAACTACTGCAATTGGCTCAAAAGGTTCATCCTATTTGTGTTAATTGATCCAACTATACCATCGGCGTGAGGGCCAGGCTTCGATGTGGCTAAATCAACCTTGGATCTAGGAGTGTCAAGTAGGATTTTCTGAAGAGTCCTAGACTTAGAATATATCAATTCTAATTGCTAGGCTCGAAAATAGTCTGCTCTTCCAAATAAACACCGGAAAGAGAAACATCCTTAGAGATTTCAAGTTGTAAAGATTTTAGAAACCATTCAAGACAGAAATATGGTGGAATTTTGGTTTTGATAAGCCTCTTTCTCCATCTCCATTCCTGGATATGATCCGAAAATTGCATTGCTGTGTCTTGATAAAAATTGGCCAGAAGTTTAATTCTTGCTTCATAGCGGACAGGTAACTAAAAATGGTTTAAGAAAACATTAGCCAAATCAGTGAATGACATAAAGGTGCCCCCTAGCAACTCTATATACCATTTGGTCACATTCCCAGTTAGGGTGTGCTGAAATAACCTCAACCTAATTGAATCATCGATCAGGGAGTTTGATGAGCACCATAAATGGAACGTGGTCACATGGTCTCTCGGGTCTTCACCATTCTTCCCTTCGAATTTTGGAATATCCGATGGAAGTTTAGTTGGGACCAGAGGCCAAGCCGGATTGTACCTAATTGGATCATTCATCAATTTAGTCAAGTTTGGCAAACTAAGTGTGGCCAGAAAAGGAAGTCGTTGAGGACCTTGGGAATTCCATTCGGACTGGGCGAAGTTCCCATAGGTCTGAAAAGAATGACATGGATTTTGAAAGGCACTAGGTTACTTGAAGTAACTTGTAGAACCTACTGAACCAAAGGGTAATCCTTGTGGTCCAGCAAAACTCGAAGTTTGATCAACTTCTGCTGAAAATCCTCTGTAACTGGTAACGTTACCCCCTAATGAAGTATTAAAAGGAGATGACAGCCCCTGATAAGGGTTCCAAGCATTAGAAAAGGGTGAAATTTTTTGAAATGAATTATCTGAGGAATACGACACATTCCCTCGTTGGCCGAAAAACTAATTCCCAACTCCTATCCCACTAACTGCAGGGTTTGTCGAACTCTAAAAAGGGTTACTACCTTGACTTGTGAAAGGAAAAGGCATAAACCCTACTGTCGAATTAGAATGTGGTATATGACCACTTCCAAATGGGAAACCCTGAAAAGAAGTCGATCCACTCGTCATGGATGTGGAGGCGGTTGATGGTATATTCAACGGAACTGAAGGAATACCTTGAGAGGGCAGCCCAAAAGGGAAAAATCCAAAACTGAATGTATTAGCTTGAGAACTTCCACTCATCAACGGAATGGAAGTAGATCCAAATAAGGAAGTTTTGGGAGTGTTAGAAGGGATAGAAATAGTTCTTCCCCCTTGCACAGATATGGGAGTCTGCATGCTCACAACACTCGTGGTGGATGCCATGCTTCCAGCAGTGGTCATCGAAGGGATAGATGTGTGTGGACCTGGGCTCTAAGGCCTGTGAGTTTGAGTTCCAACATATAACAAAACATCTGGATGATCTGGAGGGAGAGGAGAATTCAGAGCCGCAATTGACTCAGAAATCTCTTCTACTTCAATACTATCTTCCGACTGGAAGAGTACTTGAGAAAGAGTTGGTGTGTTCCTCTCTAACTCTGTAGTAGTACCAGGTCTATCTTGTGAACTAATGCCCCCAAGCGGAGGATCAATCTTCGATGCGGCTACTGCCATTGGTTGGAAAACACTGGTAGAATCGCTCCTATGCCTTCTAGGAGAAGGCTCTGGACTCGTAGGTGAAAGCCCACGAAGTCTCCAGGACCGTCGAGATGGTCAGTCAGCCACTTTGAATTATTTTTATAAGATCTATTTAAAGACTCAAGAAAACTAAAAGTTAGGTCAACTAGGAGCACAAAAAACTCACTAAAATATCCCTAAAATATATCAGCAATCAAACAACTTCCAAGTATTTCTACTCTGGGTGATTAGGACCAGACACCAAAATACAAGAAAGTTAATAATAAGGGCCTTCCAAAAATAGACTGGGGTAATTATGCCCTAGGCCTACTAGTGAAGGTATCAGAGGTAGTTATGCTAACCTCCAGACAACAGCCTTTGCCAATGCAAGCCCCCAAGCTTCGCAAGGGTACCCTCCAGAATTACTGCTGAACGTGATGCAACATCAACCTCAAGTACCACGAGATTCCCCTCCATAGCCACCTGTGTGGATCCCTAGGATAGGAAACTAAATACACCAACTTGTATCAGAAGCCGAGCGAAACAGTCATGAGGTAGGATCCGACAAGTAAGAGAAGGGGTATCTCTTGTCCTTATCTTCACGAACCCTCGTGCTTAACTCCTAGTCATAGAGCTTTCCCGGTTTCCCTAACGTTATTGGATTTCACTCTTTAATCAAACTTCTATGTTTTACAATTTAGAGTGACCTTGGAGAGTTTACTCTCCTCTCACCTAATCCAAGGCCCTAAATAAACCTAAAACTTGTTGGTGTACTATGATGAAAATACAAAAAGTTCTAGTTTATTTTATTAGGTGCTTGATTTTAAATGGTTGTTCTTTTAAGTCAATGGGATAAATGGAAATGAAACCAATGGTGTTTGTATGATGCAAAAAAAATCAATGAAAATTAACTTATATGAAATGCAATCATTTGTTCTTCGATGAAAAGAAATTTCTACTTGGGTTCTACGAAACTTCTATAAAGCAAAAACTTTTTCTTTTCTTTTCTTAAAGCACACTTCACACTCACAAAAACTAAAAAGACTATTGATGTTTTAATAATGCAAAACTACCCTAATGCAAGGCGTACATGAAAATGCAAGATCATAGATTACTCTAAAAAGGACGAAAGCAATTGTTTATAATTTATTAATAAGCCAACTTAAGTGTTTGAAAATAATACAAATTTTGAATACAAAATCTTTTCCAAACAAGAATGACAAATCCAAAAAGACCACAATTCACTTTCAAAAATTCAAAAGAAACCAAAATCAAACTTGGAAAAAGAAGACAAAAACAATGCTTTTTTAAGAACTTTTATTTTTCAAGAAGCGATGAAAACAACTTTTCGAAAGCATTCTAAATAACACTTAAGATTTAAAAGTCTTTTAACACATATACGTGGGTTGGGTATTGACTAACCCACGTGTACATGCTTTTATCTCAGGGAAAAGTAGTGTACAGGGAATAAAACATTGTTTTTAAAATATTTGGACCAAGTCTGGAGGGAGGGGTTGCCCTAGGCCATAAACCAAGAATCACAAATACCAAGGGTGATATTTGGAGCTATAACAACTATGTGAGCTCACTGCATGTCCGTAGTACCAAAGAAGACCATCCTTGTCTCTAGTTTCTGTGCTTCCAAGACCAACGCATTGTTTTTCCACAGTGAAAATTTCACATACATCAAAAAGGTATATTAGGGATTTTATTGGGTTTATCTTGTATATTTTACCATGAATGATTTTGAGGTTCCGGGTACAAAATATTTCCATTGTATTAGATTATCATCTTCAACAAAAACTTTGCCTTCAGTTACAAGAAAAGGACTTGCAATATAGACAGTGGAAAGCAACAGTGAGGGTATGTTTGATAGCCTAAAGCCTAAAGTACCCATATTCAAGGACATTGCATGCTTTATTGACAAGTCTATGACATTATCTTGGCCAAAGATATACAAACTTCGCTAGGAAGGAAATCTCAAAATGTGAAGAAGATATACAAGTGTACCTCAACATTAAGTGTTCAAGGTTTCACAGGATCGCTTGCCATTATCTAGTGCTACCTTGTCCTGAGTAAATTAGGTGGATCCTATAGGGCATTGACCCTCAAAACATGATCATTAGAAGCTCAAAGAGAGAAGTATTAGCCACATATCTGGCTCATGATATTCATATGTACTATAAGCTCTCTAAGCCAAAGGAATATCTCAATTCAAGATTATGTGCTAGTTTTAGACAAGCTACAAAGGATATCCTCAAAACTTGGTGGCAAGAGCCAAGTAAATTTCTCCAGAAGCTTGATGGTATTTACAAAACCAAGTTGTTGAAGAAAGAGTACCAGTACTTAATGGCCATGTTTTGTAGGATTATGGACATGAAAAGGCTAAGTTCGTTGAAGAAAAATTGGTCTATATGGTGCACACATGCACTACTAAAGGAACCATTTTAAATTGGTATGATCTCATAGCGTAGGCATTACAAAAGAGTGTCGCAAAAGCAAAGAATGTATCAAAAGGAAAACAACTAGAGATTTATATGTCTTCGTATCTGCTAGATGACATATGTGCAAATAACCACTTCCCATGGTTAGAATGTAAGTGGGATTATGCTAAAGAGTTGCCTCCAATGCATATGTATTGCAAGATAATGTGGGAAACTAGTGATAGAGGAGTATATGCGAGGATAATTGAGCTCTTTATCTCAATTTTATATCAATTGATATTCAACACCGAGGCATCGTGCATGGAAAATCAAGCAAGGGAAGCCCTAGTAGATGTCACAAACTAGTTTGCATCGCCTCAGGGAATATTCATTAGGATTTTTGGAGCATATAAAACCCCACATCTTATGCTATTGTTTGTAACAAACAAGGTTGTTACAGAAGTTGATGAAGTCTCTATGACCTATATTGCCTCTGTGCATAGGATCATATAGGTTCAAGACCTTGAAGGTAGCAGAACAAGAAATTGCAGAATTGGAATGCCTCGGGTTCAATGAGATGGGATGTCAATGGTACGATCCTCGAGGCGTAGCCACATATTATTATGAAAAGTTAAGGTATACATGGGCTTATGCCTCAATCTCCTGAAAATATGGGGAGAAAATCAATATTCATTATTGTAACAACCCCGGGTTAAAAGTTCACGTAATAAAGTTAATAAAGGAAAAATAAGACCAAGGTGATGTGACACTTATTCCAAGCTAAATGTTGGGAAAAATATCCTAGTGGGAATCACTTGATGTGTTTATGGCTAAGAAGAAATTGGAAAAGGCAATGACAAAGGCTTTGAAAAGGAAAAAAGGTATTTTTGGCATATTATTTATGAAAATAAAGGAAAATAGGAGAAAAGGGAGGTGAAAGGTCACAGGTTGAATGTGAGGAGGAAATTGAAGGAAAACTAAGGAAAATGAAGAAATTAGAGGCATTAAGAATAAAAATACATCAGAGCATTAGTTTGTATCCTTTGTAAGTTCGGTTTTGGAATTAGTCTTAGAGAGGAGAAGAGCACCAAGAGGAGAAGGAACGCAAGCAAGCAAAGGAAGGACAAGGAAAGCAAGGATCAAGCAAGGAAAGGCTGGATCAACTAGCTTCAGCAGGAATAGTTGCAGGTAACAGGTTGCATGTATAATTTCCTAGCTGGTTTTGGCATGCATGATATGTGCATGTGTGTATTTGGTTTATTTGTTGTAAATGGCATAGATCTTGTCAGGTTTCGACAATGGTTTCAGCCTTGCCTTGCCATTTCTGGATAACCATGGTGTGATGGGATTATTTTCTTGGTTGAGGTTTGGATTGTCGAAAGGTTTTGGATTCGAATGAGGTGGTCACAAGAAAATCCCAAGGATTGGGGGGGGGAGGTGGTTTTCTTCGTGAAGCCCTCGACAGGTGGGTGGAGACAAGAAAATTCCTCAAGGGATGGTGAAGGAATTTTTAGGCATCCAAGCTCGAATTTTTTTTGTGATCTCAGGACCGATTTAGGTGAGATCATGGTATGGTGAGGGTAGAGGTGGTTTAACCTATGGATTCCCTTGGTTGTTTATGGATTGATTTATCCCACAAGATTCCAAATTCATGCTTAGAATAGGGCACGAGAGTGATTGGCTAAAAGAAAGATTTGGTTCAACACAATCTATTGTCAGGTGGTACTTGGAAGTCCCTGACCTGGTTGGATTTTGTATATGGTTAATAAGAGCTAAGTTTTTCTTGCCTTCGATGACAAATTATACTTGTTATTATGTGGATTTAATAGTTTTTCTATCACTGTTATCTATCTAGTTATATGTTGGTTATAAGCATGGTTATATGATAGATATATGTATGGCTCTTATCACATTTCAATTGATGAATGTATGGTTAATGAATGCATGATCTAATTGGTGTTATGAAAAATATTTTGAGAAGGAATTGGTCCTTCTTGTTAAACCTCATATAAGTTTCAAATTCCTATGTTCAAATATGCATTCATGACCTGCAGGTTGCATGTTCATCATGTGTTTGATGGAATTCCAATCTTGGTTGGGAGGGGTCAGGTGAAGTCCTGGTTCAAGTTTTGTTTTCGAAGTTTTTTATCTATTTCATTCATCATTTCTGAAAGTTTCATTGAATTTTGGGCCGAGGCCTAAGCCCTAGCCCTGGAAAAGTGGCTCAGAATCTAGGGCCGCTAACACAAAATTGATTAGAAAAGTCCATAGTCGTTGGGAAGCAGACCTATGGGAGCGACTGGAGGCTTATATTTACTTGGAGGCATTAGAAAGGGAGTGACTGAAGCTTCAGGTCAGTGAAAAAGAGAGTTAGCTCAGGGGTTGGACACTTAGAGGGGTTGGGTAGCTCCTGGGGGTCCTATAGTACATGAGGAAGGTCTGTAAAGTCTTATTTTGTCAACTCCATTTCCTTAAGGTCATATAGGAGGTTAAATCTTATCATAGTGACCCTCAGCTCATGTTTACCCCGGGCAAGTCGATGAAAGTGGGGAAATGTGGGAGGAGGCAATTGTAGGGTGGTATAATAGCGAGTTATTCTCTCTTTGGGTAAAGTCTGATATTTTCAAGGTTATGGTTGACATGCATGGGGTCATGGTATACAATTGGTATTGTCATGCATGATGTTGTTATATTGATATGCTTATGATTATACCTGTATCATGCTAATGTGGACTGATTTTGCAGATGATATGAGCCTCCCTTGAACGTCATTGATGTATGGTTTTGATTTTGGTATTTATTTGGTTTATTTGGCATGGTACACTTACCGAAGGAAGAGAATCAAAGATGATGAGAAAAATTGTAGACTATAGTTCCCGTGACTCTCCCTACATATTAGTTGGGAAACAAGGAGATGAGTATTCTCTTGCTATAGTAGATACATTGAGGAGTTTGAGGGCAGAGATCAAAAGTTACAAAGTAGACAATGACAGGTTGGTTGAGGCTCAGGAAAGACTTGCAAGGGCTCATGAAAAGCATGTAGAAGTTAATACAGTGATTCTTCAGAGCTTGTCAGAGTTGCAGAGATAGGGACTATTGAGGATCAATCAAGAGCATGAAGAGAAGACTAATGGATCATATGGTAGTAGGTCTCGGTCCAGTTATAGGTTGGATAGAGAGGACATTATCAGAGGTGGCAGATCATTGGATACATAAGATAGGAAGACTGGTATGTATGGACAACATTCTAGTTCATCATCCAAGAGACATTATGATCATCATCATTGTCATCATCATCCTCATAGAAGGAGTGAGTACTTGCTAGAGGAGTTCAAGAAGGTCAAGCCTCCTATATTCGATGGAGAGATGAAGAAGTCAGAAAATGAAAAAGCATGGTTGCTTGGGATGAAGAAATTCTTCAAATTTCATAGCTACTCAAAAAACATGAAAGCCAAGATAGACACCTTCATTCTTAAAGGGAAAGCCAACATTTGGTGGGAATATGTGAAGAATTTCAGGGGAATTCGGGAAGAAGAGCTGATTTGGGATGAACTTGGGAGACTCTTCAAGAAAAGTACCTGTCAGAGAGGTACTATGATGACAAAGCTAATGATTTTTATTAGTTGTAGATGGGTTCCATGGAAAATGATGAGTATACTAGTAGGTTCCAAGAGCTGTTGAGGTATGTGCCTTACCTCAAGAATGAGAAGGCTAAGATTCATAGATTCATCAATGGGCTGCTAGCAACGTATAGAGACCAAATTGAATTTGATGAGCCTAGACCATTGGAGGAGTCCATCCAAAATTTGAAGCATTGTTATGAGCAATTAAAGCGCAAAGTTAAGCATAATTGTGATTTGAAGGGAAATGAGAAATTTAAAGGGAAGTGGCCACCAAAGCGAGGAAGAACTCAGGATGCGGGTGAGAAATAAAATGTTGCTCCACACAAGAAGTTCAATGCAGTGGAAAAGGGACATGGGTTGCAACCTGGAGAGTAGCAGAATAGAGGTGATGGTAGGGGACTGTTGCAGTATTGAATATGTGGTAAAGATCATCGCAAGAAGGATTGTCCATTGTACCAGGGTAGGAAGCCTCAGAACTATAACGCTCAGGAGGTGAAAAAAGTTGGGGATGTTGGTCATAACATTCCTCATATTTATGTAGTTGTGGACAACAAGAAAGCATATCACCAGACATCCATTGTTGAGATGGAAGGTAAGCTATGTGGTTGAGTTGTTTCTATTTTGATTGACCCTAGATCTAATTGCAGTTATGTTAATCCTAACTTGGTGGATAAGTGTGGCTTGAGAAAATAAGTGCATGTTAAGTCTTGGTTGGTGCAGTTGGCTACAGGTACTAAGAAGAGAGTTCATCACTGGGCAAGAGATTATGCATTCGAGCTGAATGGTATGCCTACAACATCACATATGAATATATTTCCATTGGGATCATATAATATGCTTTAGGGTATGGATTGGTTGTATCTTCATAGGACCAAAGTAGATTGTTAAGACAAGGCCATTGAGTGCCTAGATGATAATGGGGAAAATAGAATCTTGCAGGGAAAGAATAATCCTACATCAGTTAGGATGGTCACAACTATGCAGTCTAAGCACAGTTGCAGGAAAGGGTGTGTGATATTTTCGATTCATATTTCTAGTGACAAGGGTAAGGATGTTGAGGATGCAGAAATATTCAAGAGATACCCTATATTACAACAGTTTTAGAATGTGTTCCCAACATAGATCCCAGAGTTTCCTCTTCACAGGGAAGTGGAATTTTCTATTGAGTTGGTACCAGGAGCAACACCAACATCAAAGGCACCTTGTAGGATGAGCATACCATAGTTAGTAGAGTTGAAGTTGCCACTGAAGGAAATGCTTGAGAAGGGATATATTAGTGCAAGTGTATCTCCTTGTGGTGCACAGTATTGTTCGTGAAGAAGAAGGATGGTACTCTCAGGTTGTGCATTGATTATAGGCAGTTGAACAAAGTGACGATCAAGAACAGATACACGTTGTCGAGGATTGACGACTTGTTTGATCAATTGAAGGGAGAAACAATGTTCTTGAAGATTGATCTGAGATCAAGATACCATCAAGTACGCATCAAAGAAGAGGACATCTACAAGGCTAGTTTTAGGACCAGGTATGGGAATTATGAGTTTGTTGTGGTTCCTTTTGCTTTGACTAATGCCCCAACTACTTTTATGTGCTTGATGAATAGTGTGTTGCATCCTTATCTGGACAATTTTGTTATTATGTTCATTAATGACATATTGATATATTTTAAGAATGAGGAAGAGCATGTCAAGCATTTAACAACGATATTGAGATTGCTAAGAGAGCATCAGTTGTATGCCAAGGTTATCAAGTGCAATTTCTTTTAGACAAAGGTACATTACTTGGGACATCTTGTTTCCAAGGAAGGCACAAAAATGGACCCAAAAAATATTAGAGCTATCATGGAGTGGGCAATTCCTAGAAATGTGGATGAAGTCAAATCCTTCATGGGGTTAGAAGGTTACTGTAGGAGGTTCATCGGGAAATTATCATGCATTGCATATCATATTACACCATTGCAAAGAAAATGTAAGAAGTTTGAATGGATAGAGGAACATGCAGCTAGTTTTGAGCAGTTGAAGTAGTTGCTTACAAATGCTCCAGTTCTTAAGGTTACAGATCCGGATATAGAGTTCGTAGTGTGTACAGATGCTTTCAAGAGAGGTATTAGTGGAGTCCTTATGTAGGAGGGACATGTGATGTGCTATGATTCAAGGAAACTAAATGAGAACGAGGAGAATTGTGTGACTCATGATCTTGATTTGGAAAATATTATTCATGCCTTAAAGATGTGGATCCATTACCTTCTTGGCAGGAGGTTTGTACTGGTGAGCAATCATAATGGTTTGATATATCTATTTGACCAACCGAATATTAATGCTAGGAAAGCTAGATGGTTGTCCATGATCAGTGAGTTTGACTTCGAGATCAAATAAATTAAGGGTAAGGGGAACAAGGTTGCATATGATCTCAGTAGAAGAGTGTAGATGAACCATGTTGCAATGGTGAGCTTGTATTGGACCAATTTATAATATTGGATCTTGCAGGCAGGACAATAGGATGACAGGTACAGGGAGCTTATGCACATGTTACAACAGTGTACAACTGATCAGGATGTGGACTATCATCTCACGATAGACGGTTTGGTGATATTTAGGGACATGATCTATGTGTCGAATGACAGTGGGATCAAGAAGCTTGTTTTGAGGGAGTTTAATTTCACCCATGATATCAAAAGATGTTGGCAACAGTGAAGAAGTTCTATTATTGGCCTAATATAAAGAAGGAAGTGGCAGAGTTTGTGGATATATGTTTGCATTGTCAGCAGGTGAAAGTAGAGTGTAAGCATCCAGGTGGGTTGCTTCAGCCTATTCTGATTCCATAATGGAAATGGGAGGTCATTTCCATGGACTTCATTACAGGTCTTCTGAGGACATCGAGGTAGCATAGTTCTATCATGGTTTTGGTTTATAGTTTGAGCAAGGTAGCTCACTTCATTCTAGTGAAGACTACTTATTCAACTAGTGAGGTGGCATAAGTCTTCATTAGGGAGATCATGAGATTGCATGGTATTCGAAAAAACAATGTGTCAGACAGGGATGCTAAGTTCACTTCCAAGTTTTGGAAGGAGTTTTTTGTTGGTTTAGGGATAGATTTAGCCTTCAGTACAGCTTATCATCCGTAAACAGATGGATAGACAGAGAGGGTCAACAAGATTATGGAGGATATGATGAGGATGTATGTCATGCACCAATAAAGGAGATGGGAGGAGTACCTTCCATTGGTTAATTTTGCTTACAACAATGGTTATCAGGAGTCGCTAAGGATGATTCCGTTTGAGGCATTATATGGGTGGAGTTGTAAAAATCCCATCAACTAGAGTGATCCAGTGAACAGGGTACTAATTGGACCGAACGTGTTGGAAAAAATGGAACAAGAAATGAAAGTTATAAAGAAGAATTTAAAGGCAACACAGGACATACATAAGAGTTATGCAGACGAGCACATGGAATTTAGGGAGTTTCAATTTGGGGAGCATGTGTATTTGTGCATCAATCCCAATAAGAGCTCCTTGAGGCTTGGATCATGTGCCAAGTTGGAACCACGATATTGTGGGCCTTTTGAGATCCTTGAGAGGATTGGACCAGTGGTCTACAGAATTGCACCGCCTTCGATAGCGAAATTCCATGATGTTTTCCATGTTTCATTGCTTAAAAAATATGTAAAGGATTTTGATCATGTTATTGATTGGTCTATATTGCATGTGGAACTAGAAGGAGAATTCCAGCTGGGACCTTAGTGCATATTGCAGTGGAAACAACTCATGATCCAGAACAGAGCAATCGAGCAAGTTAAAGTGCACTGGAAGCACTTTGGGCCCGACGAAGCTACATGGGAGATGATTGATCATATGCGGGCTATGTATCCTTCATTGTTTTCCAATGGAGGCAAATGAGTTTTTGGCATTTGCACATATTTACGTATGGTTTCTATTGTAAATACCGCAATGAGTTTTATTATAAAGCTCCAATAAGTGATTTGGTTGTCATTAGTCATGTTGTTATGATGGTTTTGCTTTTGATCAGCTTGTTCATTGTAAATACTACAACGAGCTAAGTTATAAAACTCCATGGGCAGTATGTTTTGGTTTTCAATGGTTTTTCTGGTTGTAGGTGTCATTGAACACTAAGGATGGTGTTCCCCTGGAGCGAGGGGTCTATAACAACCCTGGGTTAAAATTTCATGTAATAAATTTAATAAAGGAAATAAGACCAAGGTCATGGGACACTTATTCCAAGATGAATGTTGGGAAAAATATCCTAGTGGGAATCACTTGATGTGTTTATGGCTAAGGGGAAATTGGAAAAGGAAATGGAAAAGGCTTTGAAAAGGCAAAAAGGTATTTTTAGCATATTATTTGTGAAAATGAAGGAAAATAGGAGAAAAGGGAGGTGAAAGGTCACAGGTTGCATGTGAGGAGGAAATTGAAGGAAAATTAAGGAAAATGAAGAAATTAGAGGCATCAAGAATAAAAAGACATCATAGCATTAGTTTGTAGACTTTTGTCAATTTAGTTTTGGAACTAGTCTCAAAGAGGAGAAGGAAAGCAAGCAAGAAAAGGAAAGCAAAGGAAGGACAAGGAAGACAAAGGATCAAGCAAGGAAAGGTTCGATCAAATAGCTTCAGCAGGAATACTTGCATGTAACAGGTTGCATGTATAATTTCCTAGTTTGTTTTGGCATGCATAGTATGTGCGTGTGTGTATTTAGTTTCTTTGTTGTCATTGGCATGGATGTTGCTGGGTTTTGACAATGGTTTTATCCTTACCTTGCCATTTATGGATAACTATGGTGTGATGGGATTATTTTCTTGGTTGAGCTTTGATTGCCATAAGCTTTTGGATCTAGGTGAGGCGGTCTCAAGAAAATCCCAAGGGTTGGGGGTGGAGATGGTTTTCACTGGGAATCCCTTGATAGGTGGGTGGAGATAAGAAAATTCCTCAAGGGATGATGAAGGAATTTTGAGGCAATTAAGCTCTGTTTGGTTTTGTAATCTTGGGATCCAATTTAGGTGAAATCATAGTATGATGAGGGTGGAGGTCTTTTAACCTCTGGATTCGTTTCGTTTTTTATGGATTGTTTTATCCCACAAGATCCCACATTCATGCTTGGAATATGGCACAAGGGTGATTGGATGAAATAAATATTTGTTTTAGACCAATCTATGGTCGGGTGGTACGTGGAAGTCCCTGACTTGTTGTATTTTGCATATGGTTAATAAGAGCTAAGTTTCTCTTATCTTTGATCGGTAATTATACTTTTTATTATGTGGCTTTAATGGTTGTTCTATCACTGTCATCTATCTGATTATATGTTGGTTATGAGCATGGTTATATAACATATTTATGTATGGATCTTATCACATTTCAATTAAT
Source organism: Pinus taeda (assembly GCA_000404065.3). Taxonomy (NCBI): domain Eukaryota; kingdom Viridiplantae; phylum Streptophyta; class Pinopsida; order Pinales; family Pinaceae; genus Pinus; species Pinus taeda. The sequence goes on along the minus strand of APFE030442282.1, from coordinate 140,838 downwards.
AATTGTCTGGTTAATGAATGCATGACTTAATTGGTGTTATGACAATTATTGTGAGAAGGCATTGGTCCTTCTTGTTAAACCTCATATGAGTTTTAGATCCCTATGTTTAGATATGCATTCATGACATGTAGATTGCATGTTCATCATGTGTTTGACAAAATTCAAGTATTGGTTGGGAGGGGTCAAGTCAATTCCTAGTTCAAGTTTTGTTTTAGAAGCTTTATTTCTATGTCATTCATCATTTATGAAAGTTTCATTGAGTTGTGCGCAAAGGCTTGAGCCCTAGCCCTGAAAAAGTGGATCAAAATCAAGGGTCACTAACACAAAACTTACTGGAAAAGTCCACAGTCATTTGGAAGCAGGCCTATGGGAGCGAATGGAGGCTTACAGTTGCTTGGAGGCCTTGACAAGGGAGTGACGGAGCCTCTAGTTCAGTGAAAAAGAGATTTAGCTTAGGCATTCGACACCTGGAGGGGTTGGGTAGCTCCTCGGGGTCCTATAGCACTTGAGGAAGGTTAGTAAAGTCTTAAGTTGTTGACTCCATTTCCTTAAGGTCATATAGGAGATTGAGTCTTATCATAGTGACCCTTAGCTCATGTTTACCCCCAACAAGCTAGGGAAAGTGGGTAAATGTGGGAGGAGGTGGTTACAACTATAATGCTTCCATAGTAGTTGGAATAGATGGAGAAGTGGGCCCTTCAAATCAAGGAAATGTTCTAGACGAGCTAGAGGGAGGGACGAGGAGGAGATAGACATCCAAGATAACCTTGAATTGAAAATAAAACATGAACAAGAAGTTGCAAAAGAAAGAATGACAAAGTTTAAAGTTGATAAAGATACTAAAGGGGAAATTGAAGAGGAAAATAAGAGGAAGGAGCATGAAGAAGCTAAAAGGAAGATACAAGAACCAGAAGAAGCTAACAGGACAACACAAGATGAAGCGAAAAGACAAAGGAGGAGGAAGACAAACTTAAGCAAGAGGCTCTAAAAAAGAAGAATAATTAAGGAAAAGGAAAGAAGAGGAGGGTTTGTAAAAACAACAAGAAGAGGCCCTCAAGAAATAGAAGGAGGAGGAAGAACAAAGAAGGATACAACTTGAAGAAGAGACAAGAAGAAGAATTGGAGAAGATACTAGAAGAAGAGATAGCCACTCAAGAGATAGATGATGACCAAGTGGAGAAGAATCAAATGACAGAAGATGAACCAATTGTAGCTGCTATGTTTTTTTGGCCTCCAACTCCTCTAATAGGTGGGTATCTTCCTCTTAGTGAAATGGGTATCTTGCCTTTTTATAATGCCTATTTATTACATGGAACTTTAACCCAGGGTTGTAACAAACCCCTCCCCCTTGGGGGAACACTGTCCTCAGTTTTCTATGACACTTATGACTGGCTAAAATTGTTGAAAATAAAAAACACACTGCTTATGGAGCTTTATAACCTAACTCTATGTAGTATTTCCAATGGAAATTGCTGAAAACATGACTAACATACTACTTATTGAAGCTTTATAACACAACTCGATATAGTATTTACAATGACACACAAACACACACCTATATATTTAGATACCACAACTTGTTTGCTTCAACCAACAAATAACGAAGAATATAATGCCTGCATATGATCAACCATCTCCCATGTAGATTCATCGGGCCCAAAGTGCTTCCACTGCTCTTTGACTTGCTTTATTGCTTGGTTCCGGAGCATGACCTTTTTCTGTTATAAGATGCATTTATGCTCTAGATGGAACTCTCCTTTCAGTTCCACCTGCAATACAAACCAATCAATGACATGATCAACATCTCATATATATCTTTTAAGCAATGAAACATGGAAAACACCATGAACTCTCATTGATGGAGGCAAAGAAAGTTATAGGCCACTAGTCCAATCCTCTCAAGGATTCCCATGTTGATGCATGACATACATCCTCAACATATCCTCAAGAATCATGTTAACTCTCTTTGTCTGTGGATGATAAGTTGTATTGATGGCTAACTCTCTCTATCTGCAGATGACAAGTTGTATTGATGGTTAACTTTGTCCCCAAGCCTACAAACAACTTCTTCCAAAACTGGATGTGAATTTGGCATCTCTATCTGATATGATTCTCTTGGGAACTCCATGCAACCTCATTATCACCTTAATGAATACTTGAGCCACTTGACTACCTAAATTACTAGACTTCACTGCAATGAAGTGAGATACCTTGCTCAATCTGTAAACCACAACCATGATGGAGTTATGCTGCCTTAATGTCTTGCGAAATCCTATAATGGAATTTATAGAAATTACCTCCCATTTCCATTTCGGAATTGGAATAGGATGCAAAAAACTAGTTGGGTGCTTGCATTCAACTTTTACATGTTGACAGTCCATGAACTTAATAACAAACTCAACCACCTCTTGATAACTTCCAAAGTCTTTTGGTATCCTAAGTGGCGTCAATAGGGCTTGACATGAAACTCTCTCAAAATAAGCTTCTTCAATTCACCACTACTATGCACATAGATATTGCTCTTGAATCTAACCAAGCCATTTTTTGTGAGGTGATACACCTCATCCTTATCACCTTCACCTTGTTGCTGCAATCTTTGTTTCAGCTATTGGTACTTCTCATCATGTTGCCCTGCATGTAAGATCTTCTCTTGTAAATCTGTTCCATAAGAGCTCCTAGTTGAAATATGATGCATTTGCACTCTCCTATTGAGAGCATCCACAACCTGGTTCTCCTTGCCTTTGATGTACCTAATCTCAAAATCAAAATCATTGAGAGTAGCCAACCATTTAGCTTCCCTTGCATTCAAATTAGCTTGGTCAAACAAATACCTCAGTCCAATATGATCACTCATCAAAATAAACCTCATGCTAAGGAGATAATGTCTCCACATCTTTAATGCATGAAGTCCAACTGGAAACTCAAGATCATGAGTCACATAATTATGCTCATGCTCATTCAACTTCCGTGATTCATAGAAAACCACCTTCCCTTCCTGCTTCAGGACTCGACCAAGTCCTTCCTTGCAAGAATTTGTACAAACCACAAATTCCTTACCAAGACCTGCAATCTTCAAAACTGGAGCATTGGTAAGCAATTTCGTCACCTGATCAAAACTAGCTGCACACTCAATAATCCATTGAAGCTTCTTTCCTTTCCTTTGCAAAGATGTGATAGGATACCCAATCTTGGAGAAGATCATGATGAACCTCTTGTAATAACCTGCTAGTCCCATGAATGATCTGACCTCATCAATGTTCTTCGAAGCTGGCCACTCCATGATAGCCTTAACATTTTCCAGATCCACTACTATCCTCTCCTTAGAAACAACATGTCCCAATTAATGAATTTGAATATGAAAGAAACTACACTTGTTGACCTTGGCATACAACTTATGCTCCCTTAACAATCTAAATACCACTGCTAGGTGCTCTGCATGCTCCTTCTCATTGTTTGAATATACCAATATATCATCAACAAATACTATCACAAACTTATCCGAGTAAGGGCGCAACACAATGTTCATTAAACACATGAAGGTGGTTGGAGCATTAGTAAGACCAAATGGAACCACCACAAAATCATAGTGCCCATACGTTGAACAAAATGTAGTTTTGTAGATGTCTTCTTCTTTGATGCACACATGATGATATCCTAATCTCAAATAAATCTTCGAAAATATTCAACTGATCAAACAAATCATCAATATTAGGCAATGGATACCTGTTCTTGATAGTCACCTTGTTCAATTACTTGTAATCAATGCACAATTTGAGAGTATCGTCCTTCTTCTTTACAAACAACACTAGTGCACCTCAAGGAGATACACTTGGCCTTATGTATCCCTTATCAAGCATCTCTTTGAGTTGCAAATTCAGTTCCACCAACTTGGGCGTGCTCATCCTGTATGGTGCCTTAGATGTTAGTGTTGCACATGGCATCAACTGAATAGAGAAATCAACCTTCCTATGAGGAGGCATCTTTGGAATCTTTGCAGGAAACACATCCTGAAACTGTTGTAAGACATGATACCTCCTTAGGACTTCATCCTCCTTCCCTTTTTCATTGGAAACATGTACTATAAAAAATACGCATCCTTTCATGTGGTTGCACTTAACATGCATGGTTGTAACCATCCTCACTAATGTAGGCTTCTTCTTTCCCTAAAAGGCTCTCTCTTCTCCATCCTCATCCAAGCAGTCAATGGCCTTGCCATAGAAATCTACCTTGGTCTTGTGAATAAACGTCCAATCCATGCCCAAAAGCATGCTATATGAACCCAAAGGAAGCAAATTTAAGTTTGTTGTTGTAGGCATGTCATTAAGCTCAAATGCATATGACTTCACCCAATCACGAACTCTTCTCTTAGTCCCTATAACCAAATGCACCAACCAATATTATGCATGCACTTCCTTATTCAAATGACACGAATCCACTAGGTCAGGACTAACATAGCTATAACTCGATCTAGGATCAATAAAAATAGAAAAAACTTGATCACAAAGCTTACCTTCCATCTCAATAATGGATGCATGATGGCCTGCCTGCCTATTAGCAACTATTACATCGATCTGGGGAATGCTCAGACATACATCCCAAACTATATGTGCCCCTTGAGCACTACAGATCTGAGGCTTGCCACCCTGATACAAAGAAAAATCCTTCTTGTGATGATCTTTACCACAAATCCAACAATTCAAAGGTTCTCTGCCACTGCCTTTATTCTGCTGCTCCACAAGTTGAGACCCATATCTTCTCTTAGCTGCATTAGACTTCTTATGAGGTGCCACATTCTCCTTTTCCCCTACATCCTAAGATCTTCCTCGCTTCTTATGTCATTTTCCTTTAGTCTTCTCATTACCCTTCGAGTAAAGCTTGAAATCAAAAAAGTTTATGCTTTAACTGGTCATAACAATGCTTCAACTTCCTGATAGCTTCCTTCAATGAATGAGGCTCATCAAACTCAATTTGTTCCTTGAATGCTAATGGAAATCCACTAATGAGCCTTTGGATCTTTGCTTTCTCATCCTTGAGATAGGGAACATATCTCAATAGTTCTAGAAATTTGGTTGTATATTCTTCATCTTTCAGGAACCCATCATGAGCTCATAGGATTCCTTGGCCTCTCCATCATAATACCTCTAAGATAAGTACTTCTTCCTGAAGTGTCTTTCAAATTCTTCCCAGATGAGCTCCTCTTCCCTGATTTCTTTGACATGCTTAACATCTTCCCATCATATATCTTATTTTCCCTTAAGACTGAAGATAGATATCTTGGCCTTCATATTCTTAAAGTAATAATGAATTCTGAAAAATTTCCTCATTCCAAATAGTCATGCTTCTGCATCTTCTAATTTAATCAACTCACCATCAAAAGTAGGAGGCTTAGCTTTCTTGAATTCTTTTGGTAAATACCCCTTTTCACTCCTCCTATTAGTCCTTTTTTCATGTCTATCCCCATGTCTAATCCCCAATTGTCCTTGCTTCTACAAATTTGAAAGGATTTGGAGGATGACTGCATTAACCTCAGCTTGTTGTTCTTGAGCTTTCGCAAACCTTTCATGTGCTTCAATCAACCTCTCATTATTTTCCTTGCAACTTATGATATATGTTTCAAGCTTCTCAATGTATCTACTATATCAAGAGAGTCTCCCTCTCCCTGTTGTTCAACTGGCTTCTCCCATCCCACTAATGTCTCTTCTGGCCCATATGAGGAGTCATATGAACTATACTCAACTATTATGCTCTCCATCTCTTGGCCTTCTATTTCTTGCAACATATCATTGTTAGCTAAATAAAAGCATAATAAAAAACATTACCTCAACATGTTGTTGGTGAGGTTATTGCATCTACATAGGCCAATTCAGATTAGCATGATAGAACATCACAAGAATATCAATTCATACATGGATATCATAACAATACAATAAATAGCTATCATGCATGCATGGTAAACATATAAATAATTGACAAGCATGCATAACAATCTACATTTACCCCTGAGGTCCAGTGTTGTAAATTTTGCTCTTATACCACTTTGAAACACCCCACCCCACATTTACCCGCTTTTACAAGTTCACCAGGGTAATCATGAGATGAGAGTTACTATGCATGACCCAACATCCAAGTTTCAATTATGGAAGTGGGGTCTACTATCTTGAAACTTACTGCAACCTCCCAGGGACACCTGATCACCTAAATGTGAGACAACATCCATTGAGCATATTTCCCTGAGTTGGAACTATCTTTTTACCCACTTTACTTCCCATTCGCATGCATGCCAACTAGTTCATGCGGCCATAAGGCTCCAAACATCGACACAACTCATTCTCCATGTGACTACAAATGAAGTTTCCTTGTTCTATGCTTGAGGCCAAAGACTCTATTTCAGGTTTTCAAGGCTAGCCCCCAGGCCAATTGCCCAAGACTTCCTAGAACTCTATCAGTCACCTGTAAGAGGTGTCAGGCTTTATTTCGAGGATTTGATCTTACTCACGCTACCAAATGAATGATAACCATTTATACAAGCACATGGTAGGAATTGTAAATATTGGTCATGAATGCATATACGTTCACTATTTCCTTAGTTTCATTAGAGAATTATCAAGAAACATCACTGCCCTCTCAAGTTAACTGTCACACACTTGTTAATTCATGCATTCATATAACCATCCAATAACTTATAAAAACCATAAACAAGATCCATAACAAGAGCATATCATATGATAAGAATATACCATGCATATAACCAACAATTAACCATAATGAAACCATGAAAAACTAGTCATAAAATCAACACAATAACCAATACTTGTGCTCATTGATCTCAAATAAGAAATAACTCATACTAACATATGCATAGAACCAACCAAGTTCTAGACTTCCACGTACCACCTGACCATATATTGGGTTAAAAAAAATCTTTCTTTTAGCCAATCACCCCTGTGTCATATTCCAATAATGAATGTGGGATCACATGGGATAAAATAAAACAAAACCAACTAGAGAACCCAGAAGTTAAACCACCCCCACCCTCAAGCCACAATGATTTCACCTAAACCAGTCTAGAAACCACCAAAACCAAAACAAGATTGGATGCCTCAGGATTTCTTCACCATACCCAAAGGAATTTTCCTCTCTCCACCCACTTGTCAAAAGATTCTCTGAGAAAACCATCTCCAACCTCAACCCTTGGGACCTCAAGTGGATCCAAATCCACTGGAAATCCAAAGCTCAACCAAAATGAAACCCACTATACCATGTCTATTAAGGAAGTGGCAATGCAAGGTTGTATACCATTGTCAATCCAAGCAAATCCCATGCTAATGAAAACAAACATGACCAATAAGCCAATGCATAAACCATGCATTCACATCCCAACAAGATAACCAAACATACAACCTGTTACCTGCAAAACCCTCTTATTGATTTCTCTTTCTCTGCTTGATTTTTTCCCTTGCTTACTGCTGTCCAATCTTCTTCTTGTGCTCCCTTGCTTGTTCCTTGCTTTCTTGATTAAGTCATCCTTGTGTCCAAGTGCTTGTTCCCTCTCTTGCTCTTCTCTTCTCTAAGTGAATGTTATAATGTCCAAGAGAGTGTGAATGTTCTATCTCCTTTTCCTTTTCTTTTTCCTTTACTTTTCCTTCATTTTCCCTTCCATGCATATTCATGTCTCTTCATCTTCCTTTTCTCATATTTTCCTTTATTTCTTGTATTAATTGTCATTTATTGCCCTTTTTTTCTAATGCCAATGTAAATTTCCATAGCCAATAATAAACCACAAATGGATCTCAATATAATGTTTTTCCATGCATTCAACTTGGAATATATGTCCTATGACCTTGGTTTTATTTTTGCTTTTTTATAATGCCCATTTATTACATGGAACTTTAACCCGGGGATGTTATAGGAAAAAAATGGGTGTTTAAGAAGAATATAAAGGCAGAAGGAAAAGTGGAGAAATAAAAAGCTTGGTTAGTAGCAAAAGGTTATTCCCAAGTGTTGAGAATTGATTTTGGTGATACTTTTTCTCCTATTTCCAAGTTTGCTTCTGTTATATTATTTTTATCTTTTGTTGTTGCTTTTGATTTTGAGGTAGAACAGATGGATGTGAAGACAACATTCCTACATAGGGATTTGGAAGAAGATATCTACATGAAGTAGTTGTAAGGCTTTGTAGTGAAGGGTAAGAAAGAATTGGTGTGTGGGTTAAAGAAGTCTTTGTATGGGTTAAAGCAATCACTAAGGATGTGGTATAAAAAAATTGATACATATATATGGGGACTTGGATTCACAAGGAGCAAAGAAGATCATTGTGTGTATTATAAATTAGTTGGTGATCATGTTATTTATCTGGTATTATATGTGGATGATATGCTGCTAATTGGAAATGATAGAGAAATTATCCAGGATGTGAAGACCTAATTGTCCTCTAAATTTGACACAAATGATCTTGGTACTACAAACTTCATTTTAGGCATGGAAATTAAACGAGAATGGGAATAGAGGAAGCTCTGGAAAAACCGGAGGAATTATGTCGAGGCAATATTGCATAGGTTTAATATGCAAGATAATAAACTGATGAAGGTTCCTATTCCCATAGGTGTAAAGTTATCTGCATAACAATGTCCCAAGACACAGGAAAAGGAAGAGGACATGTTTGTGATATGCGAGCACAATTGGCAGTTTGATGTATCCAATGGTTTGTACGAGACTAGACATTGCACATGTAGTGGGAGTATTGAGCAGGTTTATGTCAAAACTAGGGAAGGAGCATTAGACAACAATAAAGTGGGTTTTCAGGTATCCGTGTCGCACTAATGATTATGTGTTGTAATACCAAGGAAGAACAGGATTGGATAAAGTGTTCGACATATGTGGCTTCGTTGATGTAGACTGGGCTGGAGATACAAATCATAGAAGATCTATAAGTGTGTATGTTTAAACTATTTGGAGGAGCAGTTAGTTGGATGAGCAAGAGATTCTGGTGCGACACTTTCAACTATAGAGGTTGAATACATGGCAGCCACTCATGCAAGCAAACAAGCAGTTTGGTTGCAAAGATTGTGTTAAGGTATGTGGTTGGTACAATGAGCTATAAGGATATATTGCAACAACCAAAGTGAAATTTTCTTGCTGAAGAACCCCACTTATCATTAAAAAACAAAGCACATTGATGTTCAGTATCACTTTATGAAGGATATGGTTGAAGACAAAAAGATGTTGCTGGTAAAAGTTGACATTTTGAAGAATGTTGCAGATGTGTTGGCAAAGTTTGTGAACACTGAGATTTTTTCTTGGTGTAGAGAAATAATGGGCATTCTAACCCTTGACCGATGACTGTGTGCTCTTGTGGCTCTCTGTGTGCAAAGAAAATAACAAGTGGGAGAATGTTGGGTATGTGTTATATTCTTTGCACGACTAGCAGTAGGTGCTATTACGTTGCTTTGTCGCTCCCCTTGTGGGGGGCATAGGGTTTAGGGAAACACCCTGATTTTTATTTTATTTTTTATTTTTTATTTTTATTTTTTTATTTTTATTTTTATTATTATTATTATTATTATTATTATTTCTTCGGGTGGACCCAAATATGGGGCAGACCCACCCATGGTTGTGCACATGGTTTTACGCATGATGGTTTTGCCCATGGTATTTTGTAGATCCGGTCAAGGGAACTACAATTATGTTATAATCTAGGGTTAATGGATTGGGGATTTATGAATGCCTCGGCATGTATATAATGTATTGTAACATTGAAAGGAATATAATGAAAAATCAATCTATTTTTCCCAGTTTTGGGTTCAAGAAGAAAATTCTTTTTGTATATTTTTGTTCTCACCATTGTATATTTTTTGGTTTTTAAGAATTTGTTTGTAGGTAATTTCTGTACAGGGTTAAAACCTTCAAAACATACATTGGCAAGCCTTGTTGAGGCCTAAAAAAACCCAAAGTACACTTACTTGGGGAGCTACTTTCCAATTTTTATTTAATTCTCTTGAATTGTGTTTTGTTTTATCTGGCTTTATTCGCTTAATTTTTAATTATTGATCACCTCTTCATGATCAAATTTAGTCTTAATCAAATGCATTATTTCATCATTTTCCTTTGCATATTTTTTAATGATAATTTACCCCCATTGCATTATCTAATTGATTTTCTTTGTAGATTTGTTGTATCGTATTCATCACATTGCATGTATCTTAGGTTTTTCTTTTGTACCACTTAGATTTCACTAGCTCTAACCCATGATAAGACACATTTTATAGCCTTGTTTAGGGTACAAAATTTTTTCCATCATAGTTTGGATTAGGACTAAGGTATGGGTATAATAGGTAATTTTGCAAGGTGTTAGGCTTGAAGTGCAGTAGAGGCCAATGGGTTCTTTTCCCAAATTAAATTCTTTCAATTTTTTATGATTCCTACTAGAAACATCTTGAGATACTATATTATAAAGATGTCAAGGTTATTATAATTCAATTTGGATTGAGCATAATCTTGAACAAGACTTGGGCTACCATTAAAATTGCTTTCGTACAATTTTAAGTCCTAGCCAAGTTGATACTTTGATTTCTAGAAAAGGTTTCTTATAATTTATTTGGGACTATGCACCAAATGCAATTGATAGTGCTCAACTATAGAAAGTGGAGGTATGAGAACATGCAATTATGATTTCTAATGAAATCAAGTTTATTGAAATTCATCATTTATGAAAGTTACATTAATGACTTTATATAGGGTTGTGTAACCATTCAATGAAAACTTCATGCCTTTTGTGTAATGGAAAATCTTACTTGTCAATAATATGGTTTAGACGATTTATGGCTTCATAAACCTTTGGAACCAAGTTTTTTTTTTTTTTTTTTAAGAATATGTGCCAGGGTAATCCCCATATTACGAATGACAGAAATCGAAAATATGGGTGCTCAAGCCCCTCAAAGAAGCCAAACCACATAGGGTACATTTTGCATCACTCACAAAAACCAGGGACAATGCTATACATTAGCAGTCCCTAGGCCAAAAGATTGAAAATAACTAATAAACCGGGCATGCAGGCCCTCATAAAATCTCGTGGGGGACATCAAAATAAGCCCATAATAGGAATACAACCAATTAAAGTTGGTCAAGAAATCCCCAAAAGGTAGGGGAAAAGGCACTAGGCTCACAAAAAAAAACCCACACGGGGTGTAGAAAAACCAGAAGCAAGGAAGAAACCCATGATTGGGCAACATAAAGCAAGGATGAAAGGGACACAGTGACCGAAGACTAACTCACAAACCAATGAGCACGATTGCAGTTGGAAAAAATTGAGGCCACAACAAACAAGGAATTGACGGCGACGAACCTTGAGCTGACGAAATCTCATACATTCGTAGTAGTATTTAACAACGAACAGTGAAGCCCCTAAACTAGAAATCTCGGTGCCGCAGCAAGGCCTAAGCACCTCCATCCATAGCCACACCAGATAGGAGAAGTTTTGAACAAACGATGGAAACAAGGAAACATCAAGTTGACTCACTCTAGGATTTGAGCCACAAGTCCACCAAACCCTTGGGTGTGAAAGCTAGCCATAACCGGTAAAACTAGAAACTCGAAGTGAGGAAAAACTCATAAAGACAACCATCGCTCCTTCAAGGCCACCAACCCGAAACAAAAAGCGATAGTCGAATCCATATCTGCACATGTCTCCTCCGAGAGGCCCAGTCTTCTAAACTGTGACAACGATGACCTCCGGAAAACAACATTTAGAGGGAACCCTATTGTAGAGCTTCACCTCCATTTCCCAAAACCAGAAAGCCCAATGTCATAACATGGCGAATGGACCTCTGTCCATAACCACACTAGACAGGAGAAGCTTCGAACAAATGATGACAACAAAGAATCACAAATTCGACTCGCTCTAAGATTTGAGCCGCAAAAACCCGACAAGTCCACCAAACCCTAGGACACGAAAACCATCCATGGATTATAAACCCAAAATCTCTAAGTGAGGAAAAACTCAGCAAGACAACCATCGTTCCTTCAAGGCCACCAGGGATTCTCCGCTACCCTAAGTTGAGATTTTCACTAAAATTTGAAACCAAAACCCCTGACCATCGATGTCCATAAACAAAAATCAATAACCGGTTCCATATCCGCGCTTCCCTCCACCGAGAGGCTCTATTTTCCAAACTGTAACAACGGTGACCTCTAAAAAACAACAGTGAGAGGGAACCCTAGCACAAATATTCACCTCCATTTTCCTCCCCACTCACATATCTGGGATTAAAATGTGCCATTTAATTTTCTTTGAATCTTGCATGGTCCAGGTCCTGAGTTGGAACCAAGTTGCCCCATCACCCTTTGGATTTAACAAAGTATAAAATGGTTTCCATAACAAAATTTATAAAAATCTTAATTTTTTTGCCGCCTAGGTTGATTTTTTGTTTGTTTGTTTGTAAGCTTGGTAGGACTACATCTTCATCATGTCTAATATATCACCTTGACCGAGCTGACGAATTGAACCGATCACTTCACATCAAAGAGTGCCTTAACAAAGCACCCAATCACCATCTATCCAATAATCCATTAACCTAAGTTGATTATTTGAATTTCAAAAAATGTAAATATTTTTTCCATATTTCTTTATAAATATTTATTTTCCTTTACTTAATTAATTTTTTTATCTTTTAATTTTTTTGTTTACTTAAATTAATTTTTTTTATCTTTTAATTTTTTTAATCAAATTAAAATTGGCATTAGAGAGTCACTGGGAGTTTCCATGGTAACCATTAGAAACTTCTTTAATTTTCTCATAATAAACTTATTGGATGGTTTTATCAATGAATTTTAGAAGTGCCTCAATGGATTCCGTAAAGTTATGAAAGCGTTTCATAGCAATGGTTCTATAAATATATCGAATCAAAGAAAAAGTTTTCATTAAAAGGTGTAAAATTCAAATCATAAAAGCTCCTAAACTTATCTAAAAGAAAGACATGTCGATTTTCTTATTATAAGAGTGTGGGTTGGTTTCATTAATAAATTTTAAATGCATTAAATGTGTCCAATGACCTTAATAGAACTAAATCTATTAGAGAGTCTAAGAAACATTCTTTACAACAATTTTAAGACTCATAAACTTATCATAAGCATTTCATATATTCATTAAAAGTTTTTAAGTTAGGTTATGATGGTTTATATAGTGATTTAATGGTTTGTATTTAAAAGTTCTTTAATGGCTCTATCAGTCCGTACTTAAAGGCATACTTTTTATTCACCAATTAGGGACGTTGAGGTTTTATATCAATTCAAAACTTTTGAAAGATACCATATAATTACATTGTCAGGAGATCAATTGAACTAATGTTATTTTACCTAGTTGGTAAATAATTTATTTAAAAAAAATGTTGGGCTTTTTTTTGTAAGTTTTTATGTAGAGACTCCATATGTCATTTTTATTTATAGATTCTACAAGGATCTTTTTAGAGACGTATATGGCAAGTATGCAAGGATCTTCTTAGCGACTCCATATGGCAAGCATGCAAGGATCTTATATTTCGTTTTCTATGGTTTCTTTGCTTTTCATTTTTATTAACATCTCTTTAGCTTCGAAACACTACTCCAAACCTTATTTTTTTTCTCAATCATCATCTCTGGTTCAGGTGAATGAAGATGCTTTTCATTTCAATCATCATCTCTAGCTTAGATGAATGAAGTAGGGAACCTTTCATCTCAATCGTCATCTCTGGCTCACGTGAATGAAGATGTAAGGAACCTGCATGAAGGGAGATCTTGGGGATTTGTCCTCCCTCCAAACCGGATGTAGGCACGATATTATTCACCTACACAAATAATATTATTTAGCTCTTGGCTTGCATGCAGGTCACCAAGGTCACTAGGGTTCTGTCCATTAATGCTCACTTCCAACAAAGCAAGTTGCCCACAAAGAAAGCTGCCACAAACTGATAACACTATGGCCATGGAATTACTAAGAAATTTCTCATAGCTTTATGAAGATAAAATGTGTTCATTGATTTAATCAAATCTTATGTTAGCAAAATATAATGAAATTTTAAAGAGAAGGAGATTTTTCTACTCACTAAGAATCTCTAGAAGTCTGTGGTACTCCATAAAGAGATCCTCCCCCAATACCACCATACCCTCTTACTGTTTGACCAATGTTGTAACCACCAACTTGAGGAGGGCTGCCATTTAGACCCAAACCTCCACCATGCTCCTCATAACTTGTCATTCCCAGAGATGTGGGGACTTCACTTGATTCAGGGAACCACTAAGGATCCCAGTCTTTGGACATCACCTGATTCATGGAACCACCAAGAATCCCATAGGGGTTCAAGTGTCCTCCGAGACCATATAAAGTGGAGCTTAATCACAAACATTGATGCATAGATAATCTTGTTGGATTTGAACCTTGGTTAACACCAAGTTGTTGGATTCACAAAACCATGCCCCATATCACCAAACTACTTTTCAAGGTTCAAAGGTATTACATTGTCAGGTTAGTCAAGCCATTGATACCCGACCCATCTGATCCTATAGAGCCATTAAGGTTGTTACATTTTGGCTTCTGCCATTTGATGGCCAACTTACATAACATTTGGTGGGCATCTTCAGTGTAACCATATGCAGGAAGATCTAACATGTTTTATAAAAGAATAATGAACTACAAGAGCACAAACCTAAGTGCATCAAGATTGGAAGAGCTGGATCGGGTGAAGTGTCCAGTGACCACCATTCCAGTGGAAATGCCATATGTGAGAGAGCATAATAACCTCGAGTAGATCACACCCTTTGTAAAATACTCTTAGTGCAATCCTAGCTCTATATTTGTAGTTGGTCCTAGCTCTATATTTCTAGTCGGTGCAAAATGACAAGGTTCTAAACCCGCCTATTAAATCCTTCTCTTGAGGGAGCTTTGTTCCTAATTTCTATTAAAATGTGAATGTAGATTACTAAATTAGGGAATATTCCTCATACTGACCTCATAAAATGTTTCTTCCATAAATAACAAGGCCTTGATGCATTAGTAACATAGAAATGTGAATGTAGATTACTAAATCAAGGAATATCCCTCATACTATAACCTCATAGAATGTTTCTTCCATAAATAACGAGGCCTTGATGCATTATTAACGTGCTCAATTGACAAGACCACTATTTCTAGACCTTGGATTCTGCTACCACATGGCCTAGTATGTAGTGAGGCCCTCTCATGTTTGGTTTGTGGTATTGATGTAGATATCATTGTATTAAACAATGTATGTGAGGTTAGGTTGCAAGAAATTACCAAGGTTAGATTGCAAGAAATTACCCAAGGACTTGCACTGAATTAGAATGAAGACAACTTGATTTAAGAGTAGATAATTGAATAATCCTTTGCCACAGATAGATTACTTAAAGATACAATGAGGGAAAACAAACATGTTGCAGGGCAAGGAAACACGTTGCATTCTTTCACAATGCTATGATACCAAATGTTATGTAACCAAGTCACAAAAGAAAATAAAAGATAGATAAACTGCTTGAAAAACAAGCCTCTTTGAGGGGGCGAACTCCTTTTACATCACATAAATAAACAATTCTTGGACGATACAAACGAAAAGACCTCCTATATATATATAAGAGTCTAAAGGGTCACAATATAATTAAGGACTACATAACAATAATAATGTTAAGAGCACAATAATAACAATAGTGGGTTTCTATGGGACACAACAATAACAATATGTGGGTTACATGGGACACACCAATAATAATATGGGAGCTACACTAGTATTATAGAGACCTAACATGCCCCTCTCTTTCAAAAAAAGTTATAGGTAGTTTGAGTAAAGTGTCTTCACTCAACGCAATCTTTTCTGCCTTGTGGATTAGGAAAATACTCACGTCTGGTATATCATTAGCCTTATTAAAAAGTCTGATAAATGATTAAAAAGTTTGATAAAAACACTTACGAGAATAGCATCATCTTCTTCTTTGAGATTACCATTAGTCTTGTTCTTCTTTCCTAATTTCCCAAAGGTTGATTTGGTTCACATACCATTTAACAATTCCAACCCTCACTAGAGTTAAAATTGCATAATAGGTAAAAATGTATGGGTTACAACCAACTTTACGATGTCATTCCTCCTGAATTATAAGAAGTGAGACACCTGGTTGCATGACTCCTTAGGTGCCTCTTTTCTATTTTTTATTTCTACATTGAATTATCATTTGTATTTGTAAGGCTAAGTAAGTGATTGTTACGTTAATTAAATGAATAAATAAAAGAAATAATACACTAATTAAAAAAAACTAATTGCAAAACAAAACACCATGTGCCACACACGAGCTGTATACAACCCCGTGACTATTTCATCCTCTACCCAGGTATGTGCCATGCTCGACCCATAGTTTCATGACCGGTCATCATCAACAACGGTAGCATTACCTTCATCATCAGTTGATCTGATAATCACCTTGTGAGTGACCTCAGTTAAAGATTTAACAAACAAAGATATTACAGACTCATGTGCTGGTGTGTGTTCTCTGTAATTGAAACAACGGATCGATCAGATTGCCAACACACAGACATTTTACATGGAAAGACAGCAGAGAAACACAATAAGCAACACAAAGACACAAACAATTTTTAATAAGGAGTTCACCCTATTCTCCAGGGCTACGTCTCCGGTCCAGCTTCAGTGGTGGCCTTGTTTTATTGTGTCTTGCAACAAAGAATTTACAATGCAGGGACTCAATATGAGTTCTCCTGACAACAGATTTTGCTTGGCAGGGTGGTTCTAGGATTCCCCAAGCCACTTAGAGTTCACAGACTCTTTTCTTTTCTACCAGCTCTGTGACTTTTGATCTACAGTGGAAAGAGCCAACTATGATGCTCAATCCGGACAGATTCCTTGATGGGAAGGCTTGATGCTTCAAGCTCTTGGGTGCTCGATGCTGCCTATGGTCAGCTCGACCCTCTGTCTCCTCTGCTTGGCTTTACTGATCTCTGTGCTTAGTCTTCCTCTCAGGTTTTACTGCTCACTGTCTCTCTCGGTCACTTGGGCTCTTCGATCTGAATCCCTCTTCTTATCTCGTTCACTGTCTCCTCTCATGACTTTAGCCACTCGGCCTCCGTGTCTGTTCATTTCCTCTCCTTCCTGTGTCGCTTCGTCTGTCGCCTGTGTGTTTGGAATTCCCTGTTTGGCGTCAGTGTAATGCTCCAGAAGTAGCCACGTGTCTCCATCGGAACTTCGCCAGCTCGCTTGTCAATTCGCTGCTTTCTATGTCGTGGCGGTCAACGGATTCCAAATCCTCTTAAATCGCGGCTTAATCCCTTGTCAATTTTGCTCTGTCTATTGGGCGCAATCTCAACCGTCCAATCTGGGCTCCGCCAAATCCAACGTCATTCGCACCTCGAGAGCAGTTGACTTGCTCGACCGATAGCGCGCGATCGCAGCGGTTTTTCTCTCTCCTCCGCTGCCACGCGTCGATCGCTGATTGTGACCGCTCCGCTTTCTCCAAAACCGCTTACCATTCAAGGGTATCCCGGGGAAACCGCCGGTTTTTCGGTGTGGGTCCCGCATTTTTTTCCTTCGGCGCCCTTTCCTTCTTTCGCCCGCGGTCCTTTGGTTCCTCCATGCGACCGGGTGCTGGAGGCTTTCCATTTTAGCCATTTTCGCCTAGCGATGCGCGTTAAAACCAACTCCTTTTCCCAATCCGGGGCTCCCAGGGGCTATTTTGGCCTCCTGCGTAGTCTCCATGGGCCTCGGTCAGCGCGCTTTGACCGAGGTCCTCGTCGTTCCACGCCAACTGCCATGGCCACTGGTTCAGGGTGTTTTCGATTGCTATTTCGAATTCTTCAAGGATTTGTTCGACCTGTTTTGGTCACAGTTCTATGACAGTCGTTTATGGATACGATTCGGATCACGGCCTCCCAACTAAAAATCTTTTGGACCACCAAAAGTTGGTTTTCTTCAAGCATCGACTAAGTGAGGAAACTGATGTCTCACTTGTCCAGTCTCAATCCACTTTGCACTGCTCGACTTCGAACCTTTAAGCCCAATCCTGAGGTATTCCACCTGTCCACTACGCATCGTCCTTACCTTCCTATCCAACACTATGTCTTCCTGTAACTCATTCAGGTATTCAGGTAGTAGGTCATCAACAGAAGGTAATTGACTCTGCTCTTCAGGGTCTTCAATAATTGAAGGTTCAAACAACCTCAAACACTTTGCGTTCACGACTGAGTAGATGTGCATGTAAGCTGGTAGATCAAGGCGAAAAGCATTCTCACCAATCCTCTAAAGTATCTTGAGGGGTCCATACCTGATAGGTTTTAGCTTTTTACCTTCGCCTTACACCCTGTCCTTGCTGATGTACAACCAGACTTCGTCTCCAACTTGAAAACTATGCTCCATCCGATGCTTATCATGCTGAGCCTTGTACTTGGCCTGGCTCTTTTCCAGCTGTTCCTGTACCGCCTGATGGATCTCCTGGATCTGTTCAATGAACCTAGTTGCCTTGTCCACATTACTGTGTCCATCAACCATGGTAGCTTTACCAAAGACAAAATCCAAGGGAGACCTTGGTATGAAACCAAAGCAGGTCTCAAAAGGAGATCTCTGTGTAGAAGAATGTTTGGCTCTATTGTAAGCATGCTGCACATAACACAAGTGCTCATCCCAAAGCTTAGTATGTTTGCTACAATATCCTCTCAGTAACTGAATCACTGTCCGGTTAACTACTTCTGTCTGACCATCTGTTTGTGGATGAAAAGTTGTGCTTTTCTTTAATTTGGTGTCCATTAGTTCCCATAGACTTGACCAAAACTTCCCCACAAATCGGGTGTCTCGATCAGATATAATAGTGGTGGGTAATCCAAAATGAACCCATACATGTTCAAAGAACAATTTTGCAGTTTGTTTAGCTATAATCTGTTTACTACAGGGTACTAAAATACACATTTTGCTGAACCTATCCATAACAACATATAGATAGTCATGACCTTTCCTAGATTTAGGCAGTCCTCCAACGAAATCCATGGAAATGCTTTCCCAAGGGTGAGAAGGAACTGGCAAGGGAGTGTACAAGCCTAGTTCCCTGTTGTTGGGCTTGCTTTTAGCACACATAGCACATCCCTTTACATATCTAGAAACTGTCTCACTCATTCTCGGCCAATAGCAGAACCTTTGCAGTTGTGCAACTGTTTCACTTACCCCAAAGTGACCTGATATCAGAGAAGTGTGGGCTTCCCTAATTATCTTTACTCTTTCAGTTTGTGGAATGCAGAGTTTCCCACAATGATATAAGAGTCGGTCCTTCACATGATAGTCCAATTCTTCCACTCTTTTGCCTTGACTCAAAGTTGCATACATATCTTTAAAGTCCACGTCTTGAGCATACTGTTCTATGTAGCTTTCATGCAGCACAAAATTATGCTTAAGTATGGTAGATGCATTTATAATGGGTCTAGATAACATATCTGCAACCTTGTTATGTATGCCCTTTTTATATCTGATGAATAAATGAAACTGTTGTAGAAAACCCATCCATCTGTAATGTCTTGATTGTTGCGGCTTAGTTTGGGAGTGTAGGTATTGAAGTGGTTGATGATCAGTGTGTATTACTGTCTCTTTGCTCATTAAGTAATGTTTCCACTTTTTCACACTCTGAACTAACGCATACAATTCTTTATCATAGGTAGGATAGTTAACCACTGTAGGATTAAAAGTCTCAGAATGATAACATATGGGTTTATTGTGCTGTGTCAGCACTGCTCCCATGGCATAGTCATTGGCATCAGTTTGGATCTCAAATTGTCTTTGTAGATCTAGCAGTGCTAGTACAGGGGTTGTACTAATTTTTTCTTTCAAGGTGTCGAAGTCTTTTTGCTGTTTTCCTCCCCACTGAAACACCTTGTTCAATCCTGTCAAAGCATGTAAGGGAGCTGCAATTGAGGAAAAACTTGAAATGAACTTCCTCCAATATTGTGCTGCTCCTAAGAAGCTTGTCACTTCTGTAGCAGACTTGGGCTTAGGCGAGTTTATGATGACTGCCACTTTAGAGGGATCTATTTTCAATTCACCTCCCCCTACTATATGACCCAAATAATTTAGAGAGGTGCCAAATTCACATATAGAGAGTTTAACATAAAGTTTTTCTCTTTTCAAAACATCTATTGTCTGCTTAACATGCTTTAAATGTTCTTCCCATGTTTTACTGAAAATCAGAATGTCATCTAGATACAGAGTAACAAAATCATCAAGAAAAGGTCTTAGTACATCATTCATTAATCTCATGGAAGTAGTAGGGGCATTGGTCAAGCCAAAAGGCATAACCAGCCATTCATATAATCCCTACTTTGTTTTGAAAGCAGTCTTCCATGCATCTTGCTCTGCAACTCTGACCTGATGGTATCCACTGTGCAAATCCAGCTTGGTGAAATAAACAACTTCCTTCAATTGATCTAAAAGGTCATCTATGCGAGGAAGGGGATAACGATTTTTTATTGTTATCTTATTCAGTGCTCAGTAATCAATGCACATTCTCCACGAGCCATCTTTCTTTCTCACCAAAACGATTGGTGACCCACATGGTGATGTGCTAGGCTTGATGACCCTTTCTTGAGCAACTCCTGTACCTGCTTCTTGATTTCAACATTCTCTAAAGCAGACAACCTGTACATCCCAATGTTAGGCAAAGGAACATCTTGCTGTAAAATAATATCATGTACTATTCCCTTTTTGGGTGGCAGACCTTTAGGTTCTTGAAATAAGACATCATACTCTGAAACAATATTTTCTATATCAGTTTGCTAATCAACATTACAACCTTCAGATATTTTGGTCTTATCAGGTATCTTTTCCTTTACAACCATCAGTAAGAACTGTTTGCATGAATTTATCATTCTTTTCATCTGTCTTGAGTTTATGAGAGTGTAATTATTCTTGAGCTTGTGAGCTCTTACAAAGTATTCGATTCCATCTTTAACAAGTAGATACTTGTTCTCAGCTCTATAGAAAATAGCTTTTCTGTCATACAAGTAAGGACTTCCTAAAACAATTCCACATATATCCAAAGGAATTACATCTAACTCAACCTCATCTACAAATGCTGACCCAAAAGAAAACTATAGTTTGCACTGTCTAGTCACTTGTAGTTGTGCTTTATCATTCAACCATCCTAATGGGTATGGTTTCTTATGAGGTGTAGTTGTTAATCCCAATTTCTTTACAATTGCTTCAAAAATTAGATTTACTTGTCAGCCACTATCAAACAAAGTATCAATCTTTTGATTTTTGGAAATGACTCGAATATGGAAAAGCTCATGTCTTTTTCTCTCATGTTCTTCATCAATGACAGATTGAGTAGAATTACTAGTAGATGCTTTAGAATTCTTACCTTTTATAGCTGTGGCTGCAATGATTGTTTCATCTCCCGAGTCTGACCTCAAACCTTTCTAAATAGCTGCAACAGTCTTCTTCTTCTTGCCCTCAGACTTCTTAGGCCTCAGCTCTAGATGCAGAATCCAATAGTGCTCATCATCATGCCCCTCCTTTTTACAGTGACTGCATGAAGCTTTGCCTCTTTGTGCAGTTTTAGCCTTCCTTGCTTTCCACTTCTGCTTTCTTTTCTCCTTGCTCTTGCTTATAGTGGGTTGGGATGGTACCCCAACTTCTGGATTTCCATTCTTTCCTCTAGCTTCTAGATGAGTAGCTTGTACAGATACCTCATCTATACTAGTGGGATTAAACATGAGGATGGTATGCCTCATGTAGCTATGTAGACCACCAATGTACTTCAAAAGAGTTTCTGGTGAGTCTAATGAGATGCCCAACATCAATGCTCTCTTTTTGAATTCTTGAGTATACCCTTGCACACTTTGCCCTTTCAATTGACGAAGAGTTTTCCAACTCATCATGGCTTGTTGCGTGTAGGCCAATGGATAGAACTGCTTTCTGATGGCAGAGACAAAGTCACTCCAGACAGAGATGGTCTTACCATGCTTCTTCACATCAGCTTGGGTTCTGCCTTCCCACCAAACCAAGGCAGTGCCTCCCAGGCGTAGGCTTGTGAGCTGAATCTTACTCCTATCTGAGTCTATGTTTTGTACCCTACAATACACATCAATTTGTCTAATCCAATTGTCCAACTTTTCAGCATTTAGCTCTCCATCATATATAGGCAAATCAAATTTGACATCCAATTTAATCAAGGATGCCTTCTTGTTATGCACATGGCTACTAGGAGGTGTAGGAAAGCTTTCTTCTTTTCCCTTTCCTTTAGAGTGATCATGAGAATGAGATTCATCTTCTTCTTTATCTTGTTTAGAGCCTGATGAATCTTCACCCTTATGCTTTCTAAAGTGCCTATACATTTCTTCTACCATAGAATTCATAGCTAGGAAACTTTCTATGAACTAGGGGTCTGGCCATGTAGAACCTTCTTCTGACATTGTCTTCCAAGAATAGACTCTCCCAATTTTAGGATTAGTTTTGACCAACTCTCCTTCTCCTAATTTGAGCTTTGATCTAGTGAGCATTCACAGCTAAACCAACACAAGCTTGTCTAACCTTACAGCCTAGAGCTCTGATACCACTTGATCTGATTCTCACCCTATGAGTGACCTCAGTTGAAGATTTAATAAACAAAGGTATTATAGTCTCATGTGCTGGTGTGTGTTCTGTGTGATTGAAACAACGAATCGATCATATTGCGAATACACAGACATTTTTAATGGAAATACAACAGAGAAATACATTAAACAATACTAGACACAAACAATTTTTAATAAGGAGCTCACCCTAGTCTCCAGGGCTACGTCTCCGATCCAACTTCAGCGGTGGCCTTGTTTTATTATGTCTTTAAGCAGAGAATTATAAATGTAGGGACTCAATATGAGTTCTCCTGAAGTAGATTTTGCTTGGCAGGGTGGTTCTTGGGTTCCCCAAGCCACTTGGAGTACACAGACTCTTATTCTTCTTACCTGCTCTGCGACTCTCGGTCTACAGTGCAAAGAGCCAACTGTGATGCTTAATCCGGACAGATTCCCTATGGGAAGGCTTGATTCTTCAAGCTCTTTGGTGCTTGATGATGCTTGTGGTTAGCTTGGCCCTCTGTCTCCTCTGCTTGGCTTTACTGTTCTCTGTGCTCAGTCCTCCTCTTAGGGTTCACTGTTCATTGTCTCTCTTGGTTGCTTGGACTCTTCGATCTGAATCTTTCTTCTGATCTCCCATTCACTGCCTCTGCTCATGGCTTTATCCATTCGACCTCCGTGTCTGTTTGTTTCCTCTCCTTCCTGCGTCGATTCGCCTGTCGCCTGTGTGCTTGGAATTCCTTGTTCGATGTCAGCATAATGCTCAGGAAGTAGCCATGTGTCTCCATCGGAACTGCGCCAGCCCGCTTGTCGATTCGTTGCTTTCTCCACCATGGCAGTCAACGGATTCCAAATCCTCTTAAATCGCAGCTTAATCCCATGTCAATTCCGTCTGTCTATCGGGCACAATCTCAGCCATCTGATTTGGGCTCCTCCAGATCCAACATCATTCACACATCGAGCACGGTTGACTTGCTCGACTGATAACGCGCAGTCGCGGCAATTTTTCTCTCTCCTTCGCTACCATGCATCGATCGCTGATTGTGATTGCTCCGCTTTCTCCAAAACTGCTTATCGTTCAAGGGCATCCCAATCAAACCATCGGTTTCCAGGCTGCGGGTCCCACCGTCGTACGTTGGCACTTTTTACCTTTTTCTGCCCACGGTCCCTTGGCTCCCAACGTGACCAAGCGCTTAAGCTCTACCATTTCGGCCCTGTTTTCCCAGCGCGCATCGAAAACCAGCTCCTTTTCCTGATCCGAGGCTCCCAGGGGCTATTTTGACCTCCTGCGCAGTCTCCATGGGCCTCGGTCAGTGTGCTTTGACTGAGGTCCTTATCGTTCCACGCCGGCTGCCATGGCCACTGGTTCAGGGTGTTTTCGACTGTGGTTTGGATTCTTCAAGGATTTGTTCGACCTATTTTAGTCACAGTTCTATGACAGTCGTTTATGGATCTGATTCAGATCAATTTGACACAGTGTTTTCACGTGGAAACCCAGAGGGAAAAAACCACCATTTCGTTTTTTTTTTTTTATGATGTAATTTAAGCACCAACTAATTAGATATATTTGTTTGTGAGCACCCACTCACTAGAGATTCTTTAAACCCCCTTTTGTTTAGCAAGCACTGACTTGCCAAGAGGCACCAACCTCTTTTGTTTAGCAAGCAGCAACTTGCCTAGAGGCACCAACCTCTTTTGTTTAGCAACCACCAACTTGCCAAGAGGCACCAACCTCTTTTGTTTAGCAAGCACCAACTTGCCTAGAGGCACCAAACTCTTTTTTTTAGCAACCACCAACTTGCCTAGAGGCACCAACCTCTTAAGCGTGTAGGCACCAACCTGTCACTGCCACTATTTTACTATAGAGGCACCAAACTCTTTTTTTTAGCAACCACCAACTTGCCTAGAGGCACCAACCTCTTAAGCGTGTAGGCACCAACCTGTCATTGCCACTATTTTACTATTTCATACAATTTTCATACTGAAAACATAGGCATACAAATTACAAGTAAAATACCAACTTAATGGCTGTATGCACATTCAAATTCTACAAAATTCTTTCTAAACACTTGTGGTAGTCTTCCTCTTGCCATCCACTACAACACTTTCTCTGTGCTTTGCTTTCTTCGTGTAGGGCTCTCCACTATTTCACCACAATACTACCCTTGCAACACTCTGCTCCAATTCATAGCTCACTGCTCTTCTCTCTGCTCAGGCTCTCCACTGTTTCACCACAACACTACGCTTGCAACACTCTTCGCCAATACACAGGTCATTGCTATGTACTCTCACAAGTATGTTCACACTCCCCATTAGCTCAATGGAGGTTCATAATTTTGTTCTTGTGCTGCTCTTGGCTCGATGTAGTCACTGTCATCATCAATTTTTCCCACACATGTACCCCAGGCATGTATTATAGACATATTTGGGCACTGCAACCCCAATCACATATGTCCATAAACCAAGGGCTTCTAAGCTCCTAAAAGTTTTGTTTCATACCCTAAAGGAACAAGGTCAGCTGATTACATCATTTCCCAGAAGTTCTCCCTGAAAAACTACTCAGAACTGGTCAAAACTAAACTATCTCACCTGCTCCATGGTTAGGGTGCGATGCATCTCACATATTGCACATGGGGGGTGCAATGCATACTGAAAAGCCCTTCTATAGGGTGCGATGGGTGAGAGTAGACAAATGGCAGAGGTAGTTTGCTAGGTGGAAACCCAAAGAATCTTCTAGAAACTGCCCATTTGACACTTGCCTCTCTGAATTCGCCTAGGGATGAGTAAGAGATCATGAAATCTCCAAGTGAACCAAGAACTATTCAAAAGAAATGACACTAATCAAAATCCCCAGAAGCTGAATCACCCACCTGCAAATATCTATAGATGGATCCCTCATCCTAAGAGATCCGAAGGCTGGAATTTTGTATTTTGTAAGGAAGTGCGTTTTGGTTTCTTCTATGCAACATTGTATTTGTTGGGTGATTCTAGCTTTCATAAGGTGAAGAGGGCTTTCATGCTGGGAGGATGGCGCTGGATCAGACAGCTTGGTTGTATCCTCCTCTTCTACTACTTCTATCAATAAAACTATTTGGGTTTTCCTCCAATATTCTTGCATATTTCTGAATCTTGTATTGATATATGCCTTTGTATGGTTAATATACATCTGATCCTTTATTGTTTATGGTTATAGATCTCTATGCTTTGATGGTATTATGCTGCTTTGACTCTATAGGTGTTCTTTGAAGCGGGACAAGTAAGGAAGGAGTGGTGAAGCTCTGTCAAAGGAGGGAGGAACAAGCAAGGAGCCAAGCGAAATACTGAGGTTGGTACTCTCTGCTTCTCTCTCATCTATCTCTCATAAAGGAAAACACAAGTAACTTTACTTTGTTTGTTTTCTAAGATAACTACTCGTCTTAGTGGGACTGGCAGCTTTGAATGGACACTAGTTTTCCCGATAACAAAATGGCAACTCCATTGGGGAGCGAATAGTTTGTTTGCTTGTTTCTATTTGTTTGCTTTATAAACTACAGACAGAGCCTGAAGTTAAGCCAGCTAGCCTTCGAATTGCTTTTTCTATGCAACTGCAAAGTAGATCAATGTTGCTTTAGTCAATCTCTGGGTTAGTTTATGAACTAAACATCTGACTTGCAAACATCCTAAGTTCCCTAGTGGTAGCTCAAGTAACCTCATTAGATCAACCCTTGTACTTTGTGTTTACTGTCTATCATTAGCTTAGCCTAAATCCCTGAACTTAGCTGCAAACTGTGAGCAAAAACCAAGCTCAGACTCGTCCCTGGACCATCGCACACTCTCCCATTGGCAACCTAGATGCATCACACCTCCCATGTGTTGCAGGTGAGACACATCCCTATTTCCTTGTGTTCCAGGTGCGATGATTAGGTGAGACTGTTTCTGCCTACAGATTTTGGTTTTTTCTTCATTGTATTCAGCTTTATTCAGTAGTTTTGTTGTATATCATTAGTATATCACTGTTGAAACTCCCTTCCTTTGCATTATTCAGCCTCAATTGATAAAGAATTGTGAATGTTTTTATGTATTTTTCATCATTTACGTTTCTCCTTTGCAAACAATAGCTTAATCGAATTGTCGTCTTTTGATTTGAAACTGTCGCAAGTGTCATTTTCAGTCAAAGAAAAGAGTGTCGTAAAGTCTTCCTCTTTTAGATAGTCGATTACACTTTTGCCATTGTATTTGATTTGAATCATCAATTCTTTGAAATATCGCAAGAATTTTTCAAATCGAAATTGAAAGTGTCGTCTTAATCTTCCTTTCATTTTTGAAAAGAAATTGCTGAAGTGTCACTTTGAGAAAAGATAGTTCAGATCTGTACTTAGTTTTTTTTTTCATTCTCACATTAAGGAAACTGAAAAACAAATACATGCATCTGCATGTGCATTTGCATTTAGAATACATGCAGAAATTGATTTAGGACAATGCATCTTAATGTGTGCTCTCTGCTCTATGTTGAAAGAATTTTCCTTCTCTTTCCTTACTAGCTAGGATTTTCATTGCAAAAAGAAAATAAATGACTATTTATCATCTTAGATTACATATTTAGGAATTGTATATCTACATCATGCGGTGAACCTTAAAGCCAAACTTCTTAAGAAAGATCAACTATAAAAATAACCTCAATGAACATAAAAACGCTTTGGAACCTAACACACAACATCTAGAAGTCTAGGCTAGAGACGTATTCCGGCGTCGTAAAGCTTGGTAACTATCGTTTTCATTGTAAGTTGGGTGATTCCTCCTCTTTGATACGGAAAGTGCCAGTACAGATTTTTTCTCCCACGTACCATCGAGTATATATTGGGAGACCACAATAGGTTATATCCTTTATCCTTAGGAAGCTGTGTTTGCCGCCCTATCGATCACAATGCACCGAACACAACATTCGGGAAGATTGACTGCCGTACCTTAAAAATTATTTTGTAGTTTTGCGATTGGTTTGGTAATCTCTCTGTCTAGATTTCCAGAGTAGTCACTTTTGTTCCTTTTTAGACTCCTTAAAAGAAAAGGTCCATCTGAGCACTTGTCACTTCAGGCTCATTAAAAATTGAAGGCGACTAGAGTCATATTTAGCTTTTTCTCGACTCTTAGTTTTAGAAAAAGCAAGTTGTGTCAAAGCATCATAAAATTCATTTAATTCGGAATCACATTTTCCCCTTTTTATTTTGAGTTGATCAAGTAATCCGCAATCGTGGAAGAAAGTCAATCAAAACCCCGTCATTCACAAATACTAATGAGTCAACCGTCTTTGACTCCAGAAATGAAACCATTCCGAGCCAAGTGATCTCATTCAACTGGGTCAAAGTCTCCTGGTTTATTTGAAACTTGTGTTTCAACATCCTCAGAGACTCTAGTTACTCCAACTATTTCTGGTATCCCTACCTTTATAGAAGAAGTTCTACAGTTACAAGAGGACACTAGAACTGATCCTAGTGTAGCGAAAAACACTTCTATTTCTGAACCAGCTCCATCTATGGCTGATTCAGAAGGTGTCACCCATCCAACATCTATCGCTGCAGAGTCTGTACCTTCTTTGGCACTAGAGATATTTTACAGACCTGACGGTCTACCCCTTCCACCTGGATTGATTGCTATAGAAGAGATTGTGGAGGATCTTCCATCCAGTACCACGTTGCATTTTGGAACTGGGATCCACCTATATCCTTCTACTACACAAGTTAGTCATCCTTCATCGTAAGTCCCTATAGAATCACTAAGAAGTCTTTTAGATAGACTCGATATGTCTGAACAACCATCGACATCTAGGACTGTGTCATCTGACACAGTAGCAGCAGAACCTCCTGCTGCTACTCCGACAATGTTCACTGGTATACCATCTGTCCCAACTAGTTCTCAACCACTAGATGGAGTCCATTCAGGGACTCTTTCGACAGTATGGTCTGTTCCTATTTGTTCATCCAAAACCTTATCTGGAATCTCTTATGTTGAGTCTCAGCAAATTGATCCTTCGCAACAGCATCAATTTGGGCAGTCCAGTCTCCAAAGGCTAATTTTCCCTTTGAACACTAGATTGTCGCCATATGGGGGGCAGTATGCCTTTTCATTGTTCCCTCTGGGAGAACAACCATATGAGAGTTCTCAACAGAATTCGGGTTAGATTGGAATCACATCTAGTGGTTGGGTACCAATATTGCCTCAACAGCTAAGAGTTGCATATTCTATATAACCAAATCAACCTGTGTCAAATATTCCCACTACACTGGCTATTGTGACGGTGTTGCAAGTACAAGCGCTGCCCATTGTATGTCAACCTCCAGTCTCTCAGGTTGTAATACAACAACCTCTCATCTTCGCGACTCAATCACAACCGCCAATTAGTGGATCCTTAACTGAAGCGACTCAGGCTCAAATGGGTACTATAACCCCTCATCTTGGTCAAACATCCAGTATTGGGCAACAGAAAATGGTCTCACAGCCATGGCTAGTGCAATATCAACAACCGCAATTCCAACAAGCTTACCGAGGACTTGAGCAACAAAGCTTTGCAGGTAATGGGCAACTGTATATTCAAAACTGTTACCAACAATCATATTATAATGGTTACGCCCATCAACCTTTCACAGTTATCAACATCAAATACATTATGCTGGTATGCAAAGACCCACGGCTCAGGCGATCCCGTCTTATCCTGGGTATGCTTCGCCAAACTTGAATCAATAGTTGCCTTTCGTAGAAACTTTAGAATTACCAGACTGAATCGGCTAACAAATGATCCAATTGCTTACACCCCTTGGTGGTTGGCGATTCCTCATAAAATTCCGTCAGATAATCCTAAATTCAATGGAAATCCAGGTGAAGATCCATCGAATCACGTGATGACCTTTCATCTGTGGTTTTCGTCCAACACTCTCAATGATGATTTGATTAGGCTTCACCCTTTTCAGTGAATGTTAACTGGTCCGACAACAAAATGGTACATCTAATTTCCTAGAGCTTCATTCGATAACTTCAGCACCCTCGCCACCACCCTTTTAACCCATTTTCAGTTACCCATAAGGTATGAAACATGAATGGAGCTTCTTACCAATTTTAAGCAGATGACAACCACTCACATATCTGATCATATTCATGACTGGTGGCGTCGTCGTCGAATGGTAAAGATATATGTTCCTGATCGGCTGTTAGCTGAATGGTTTAATAAGTCATTGTTACCTTCTATCACGAAAGATGTGGCCAAGGGAGGAGTTGTCACTAAAGAGCAAGTCATTGCTTGTGTGCAATATCTAGACTTGATCTATACTCAGTCTGGCACGCTCTATGACAAAATTCCTGATGCTCCTAGACTGGAGTTTTCCATTCCTTCTCCTCCTAAATCAAACAGGGACTCATGTCAGCGATGACATGATTAGTACCGCCAGTATGCAAACTGCAAAGGCCTCATTTGGTAAAGCCCTTGCAGTTTCTAGTAAAAAGGCAAATGACAAACTTCCTGCCTTGGAGGTTAATGCCGTGTCGACCGACAAAGGAAAAGAACCAAAGCAACCATGGGGCAAGAAGAAAGGGAAAATAAAAAAGAAGAAACAAGATGATTTGTCTCCTGAAAAATCTTCTGAAAACCCTTGTGGGCAAAAGAAACTTGGTCATCCATGTTTTATATGCGATGAGGATCATTGGACGAGAGATTTCCTGTATAAAGCCGAGATTAAGAAGTTCTTTAAGAATTCAAAAACCTCAGCAGTATTGAATGATCCGTTTCCAAACCCAGAAACCAATCTGGTTGCTAGTGACAATGCTTCCCCATCCCAAGTGCTTATGTTGTCCATTTCGAAACAACAAAATGATGCTTTGATATCGACAATGAATAAAGATTACGAGAATCCACAACTGTTGAACAACAAGGCTACTGATCAACCTAGTAGTTCGACAACAACTTCGACCGATGTTGTGCCACCCATCTTTCCTGAGCTAACGATAAAGCCGCCAAAGGGAGTAGTACACAAATTGATGTTTAATCCTCATGCCAGAGCAATAGAAAATTATAATCTAGTGGAGGATCTAGCCCAATCGCCATCCGCTATGTCGACACTTGAAGTACTGAAAAATTATCCCTCCCAAAAGCAGGCTCTATTATTAGCAATAGGTGGGATTGACCGAGCGGATTCAAATCTTGTGGCCTTTAATCATAAAGGATATGAACCCCAGTTACCAACTCAACTTGCTTTCCTCATCCAAGTGAAAGCCCTCAAAAAAATTGTTCATCGAACAATTGTTGATGAGGGGGCATCTACACGCATTATGTCAATGAGTTGCTGGAAAACATTAGGCTCACCACCCTTGTCGTGATCGTCAATGACATTAAAAGCATTTGATGGACAAACATACACCCCGTACATGATTTTAAGTAACTTGCAAGTTGAACTAGGGGGAAAAATAGTAGGAATTGATGTTGAAGTTATCGATGGAAACCTCGATTACAACATCCTACTGGGAAGGCCCTAGATTTATGCTATGGTTGCTGTTGTGTCAACATACTTTAGAAAGATTGCATTTCCTTTTCAAGGAGGAATTACAATCGTTGACCAACAAACCTTTCTCCACAATAGTTCACAAGTTACGGGAAGCATCCCTATGACCCATGGAAGCTCTCAATCACTTCAAAATATCGGAGTAGGCCTCCTAAAAGACCCTACATTGATGGGTACTTTTTCTCTACCACCTTCAAGTAATCTGGCAGAAGTAGCCACAGTGGAGACCTGCAATATGGCATCTTATGTATCTAAAAAGATTCAAAAGATTTCCGAACATGATGTTAGCATGGATCATCACTAGGTATTGCCTCCAAGCCCAATAGAAATATTGTAGCAGTAAATTTTCTTGGCCTGGGAAATAAACCCAAATCAACACTCATCGAGTGTTTGGATAGATAGGTCTAAAGAATATGGTACCTCTTCAGATCCTTGGTCGCATGTACATTCTACAGATGAAGGAATTGTTCAGTCAATGATGATAAGAGAGTCATCATGGGAAGATCACCACCATCGTTCCCATCTTCCGGATTACCACGAATATTGTTCCAATGACCTTAGTCATCCTTTAGTTTTTGATTTTCTATCAAACTCTATAAATATGGTTGATTCCGAGCGAAATTTGTCCAATATTGAAGAAACTACCGCCATAAATACCTCGACCAAACCAGATGTTGTAGAGAATATTCATGTCGACAAATCTTGTTCTTCTTTAGAAATATATTGCGCTCTCTTTCGCTAGTTCAGAGATGTATTTGCATGGTCATATGAAGAAATGCCAGGCATTGACTTGAGCATAGTTGAACACGAAATTAAGATGTATCTAGATGTCAAACCGGTATGACAACGACTTCGGTAGGTGCACCCGAAGAAAACCGCTGCCATTAAGGTGGAAGTTGAAAAACTTTTACATGTTGGTTTCATTTACCCGGTTCCTCTAACTGATTGGGTAGCGAATATTGTTCTTGTGATGAAAAGCAAGGAACGATTAGAGTGTGCATCGATTACAGGGATGTAAATCAAGCTTGTCCAAAGGACAACTACCCTACACCCTTCATCGACCAGATAATTGATGAATGCGCCGGATGCAAAATATTTTCATTTATGGATGGATTTTCTGGGTATAATCAAATAAATATCTACCCACAGGACCAGTCAAAGACTACATTTATTTGTCTGTGGGGCACATTCGCGTACCACAAGCTACCTTTCGGTTTAAAGAATGTAGGCGAAACTTTTCAGAGGGCTATGAATTATGCCTTCCATGACATCAAGAACATCATTCAACCATATCTCGATGATCTTCCGGTTCATTTGAGAAAGCAGATTGATCATCCACAACATTTGAGAGCTATTTTTCTACGTTTTCGACACTACAAGATACAACTCAATCCACACAAATGTGTGTTTTGTGTCAGTTCTGGTCATTTACTTGGCTTTTTAGTTTCAAAGGATGAGATTCGTCTCGACCCATGTAAGGTTCAGGCAATCATCGATATGCCTCCACCTTCAAATTTGCTTCAGATTCAGAAAATCCAAGGGAAAGCAAACTTTCTAAGGAGGTTCATTCCAAATTACGCCAAACTTGCTAAAGGTTATACACGTCTTTTGAAAAAAGAAGTGCCCTTCAACTGGGATCAGGTTGCGCAAGCTTCCTTTGATGCTCTAAAGGATTCCCTAATAAAAGAATCATTAATGTACGCTCCTGACTATCAAAAAGACTTTAACCTGTATCTAGCTGCGGCAGATATGACGATCACAATGGTTTTAGTTCAAGAAGACAATGGAATCGAACGGCCTGTCTATTATTTAAGTCAAAACTTAAATGATACAGAAAGCAAGTACTCCTATGTTGAAAAGCTGGCTCTTGCACCTGTTCAAGCAGTACAGAGATTTCGACACTATATCCTCTTTCGCAAAACTACCATTTTGTCAGATTGCAACCCTATGACTTAATTCTTGTCACGTCAGTTACTTGGGGGCAAATATTCGAAACGGATAGCTATTTTTTAAGAGTTTAATCTGGAATTGGTAAAATCCAAATCAAAGAAATCTCTAGTTTTCGCGGAGTTACTATGTGACTTCCCATCGTCGTCCAATGATTCAACATCCAAAGCATCAATCGTGGATGAATCTTTGTTTCTGATATCATCGAGTGATCCATGGTATGGAGATATAATCATCTATATCCAAACCTAAACATATAGGCCTAATACCTCTTGCTCAGAACAACGACGTACTCGATACCAAGCAAAAGACTACATGATCATTGGTGATACACTTTACCATCGTGGTATCGATACAGTTCTGCAAAGGTGCCTCACCCATGATGAGGCCGAAAAAGTCCTAAATGATTTTCATTCAGGTGTGTGGGGGGCATCAATCTGGTTATGTTATGACACAAAAGATTTTACGAGCATGTTACTTCTGGCCAACAATGTTCAAAGATTGCATAACCGCAGTCAGAAGTTGCCATCCTTGTCAAATCTTCGACCACAAAACCAGAATACTACCCGCACCTCTGCATCCAGTAGTTGCGGTTGGGCCATTCACCAAATGGGGCATAGATTTCATGACATGTAACCCCACCTTGGCTGGGGGGCATGGGTATATCATAGTCGTAGTTGATTATTTTACGAAATGGGCTGAGGCGATGCCTACATTAAACAACAGCGGTGAAATGATTGCTCTTTTCTGTTTTAATCATGTAGTCTCCAGATTCGGTGTTCCACAAGCTATAGTCATAGATCATGGATCACATTTCCACAATCACATGATGGTTGAATTGGCTGCCAAATTAGGATTGTCCCATGACAGTTCCACTCCGTATTATCTGCAAGCTAACAGACAAGTTGAGGCGATCAACAAAGTCCTGAAGCACATGCTGAAAAGGATGATTGGAGTCCATAAATGGAGTTGGTACCTAATCCTGTACTCGGCCCTGTGGACATACCGAACATTGGTAAGAAATGCAACCAGATTTACACCCTTTCAGCTGGTGTATGGCCTGGAAATAGTCTTATCGATTTAGTGTGAGATTTCATCTCTCAAGCTCATAGTTGACCTTCTCCCCGGAACTTCAGAGGAAGATGCTCGTTTCTTGGAATTAATCCAATTGGATGAAACCCGTTGTGACGAAACCTTGGGTAACGAAACTCATAAGAAATGAGTCAAGGTGCAGTTTGACAAGAATGTCAAACCCCGTGTCTTCTCAGAAGGCGACCTGGCCCTACTTTACGATCAGGAATTCGATAAATTCGGAGTAGGTAAATTCCAATCATAGTGGATGGGTCCCTACATTGTTAAGAGAGTCTTAGAAAAAGGAGCCTACGAGCTAGTAGATTACGATGGGATCCCACTGTTGCAACCCTGAAACGGGTTGTACCTTAAGCGTTACTATGCTTGACTAAGCGTAGTAATCTCTTCATAT
The DNA here is from genome assembly GCA_000404065.3 of Pinus taeda. Taxonomy (NCBI): domain Eukaryota; kingdom Viridiplantae; phylum Streptophyta; class Pinopsida; order Pinales; family Pinaceae; genus Pinus; species Pinus taeda. The sequence continues at coordinate 106,310 of APFE030442282.1, read as the reverse complement.
GCTTTTGTTACATTGTTGTTTTCATCAAGAGTGATCATTTTGGTTACATAATCCTATTTTTCATTTGTTGCAGATGTCGAACCTATGGAATCATTTGTTGGATACACCGACGGAGCTAGTCGTAGTACGCAGAACCTATCTTCTGCAGCCTGGGCCATCTTTGATCTAAGCGGCGAGTTAGTGAGTTTCAGAGGGGTATGTATTGGTTGGTCAATGAACAACATCACTGAATATAGTGCGTTGATAGAGCTCCTCTCTGATGCCATCGCACATGACATAATCCAACTTATCATCAGGCTAGACTCACAACTCGTCATTCTACAGCTTACCAACATCTATTCCGTTTGGAATCCAGCTATTTATTGTATGTTCCTAAGGGTCAGGTTTTTGGAAAGGCAGTTTGATTCTATTCAATATCAACACATTTGCAGAAACTTAAACACATTAACTAATTCATTAGCAAATTATGAGTTAGATAGACATTTGCAACATTTATAAAAGAAAAGCATTTCATCAAAATTTGCATCAGGATCATATAATTTAACCAAAATAAAGCTCCAAAAATAAAAAATATATATAACTGTTTATAAGTTTTTACAAAATGTTCTGTGTCCAGGACAAAATCGGTCACACGACCCAAAAACTCAAAAATGTAGGAAAGCACTCTAGACTAATGGTGCTGGTGATAACAAGTCACCGCTTGTGCGATCATACGTCGGAGCCTAGTCCATCGACTCGGCATGCCAGTAGTATGACGTTGTAATCTCAGAGGTAACTCATCAATCCTCACATCCAGAATACCAAGGGTGAGGCCCTCGATTTGATCCTGCAAAACTGCAAGGGTCTCGACTACATCCAGATCATGAAGGACAACCCTCCCTACGACTTCTCCTGCTGGAATGATAGCTGCTACCCTCAGATGCACTGTTGGTCACACTGGTCCAATATCTGCACGAATACATGAGTTTTGATTAGTCTTGATAACATTTAAAAAACACAAGAACCTTATAAAAGCAATAAACATAGGCATGGTCAGAGATTTTTACCTATGACACCCCATTGCTCGCCAGCTGGTAGCACCAAATCTGGGTCACCCCAAAAATCCATCCTGGCATGTGGATACTTGGTATAAACCATCTGCCGACGGTTGAACCACTCAAAGAAGGCATCAGAGAATGAAATTTGGGACTAACCAACATGTCTGGCCATAATATCGACCCATCTCTACATCCATGGTTCTGTCGGCGCTGGCACTCCGAGTGAAATGTACTGTGGCTGCATCAGTGGGATCTTCTCCAAGGCGAAAGTGGTCAGAATAGAACCATAACCAAAGTTCTTGGATCTTCCGTTCTTCACTGTGGTAAGCTGTTCTTTTATCTCCGGAAGTACTGCGTCACACCAATTGAATACCTTTGGTTCAAGGCATTCCAAGGCATACTGCATATAGGACCTTTTGGCAAAGTGAAGAGCCGTGCTACCAACCAATTTAGCAAAGGTGAATAAGATAGTCCTCAAGGACTGGTCAGTAATGTCTCTAATACTGATCTTTCCATCCCTACTTGGCTGAGATCCATCTCTACAATATTGGCGAATGTAATCCCTCACGGATTCGTCCCCACGAGTGGAACCTAATAGTGGGAGAGGGGCACCATGCCTCGACTAACCAGTCAAAAAGCAGACATCCTCAACAATCAAAGGGATGGATTTAACTCTAATCTGGAACACTTGGTTGGTAGGATCTCAGGCATCGAGAAGATATTGCAACAAGTTGATTTGTTGCCTCATGCTAGATATGTAGAAGAACTTGAGAAAGCCACAGTTCCGCAATGCAGTTACCTTACCCGGGTCATGTAAGGCAATCATATCCTCCTCTTCATGCTCGCGTTCACGCCATGTAATGACCATCTTGCTCCGATTAATCTCATAAAAACAAACAAGAGAAGAATTAGGATCCTGATTTGGGCAAAAACAGGCAAAAAATTCCATAAAAAATCAGTGCATAAACTTTCCTCCCCGCGCCCATCACACCCTAGATGTGTACTGGGTGGGATGCATACTGACTGGCCAATGGCCAACTCAGTATGCATCGCACCTTTCGATGTGTACTAGGTGTGATGGAGAGAGAATGAAATGTTCAAACCTGAGAGGCTCAGAAAAGCAGGAAAACATGCTCAGAATCAGAAAAGAAAAGAATGCAATTAAATAGCTCAGGTTTAGCTCCTACCTGGTCTAGACAGTGCTGAAAATCATCCACAGAATCTCTCGGAATCAGCTGATGAAAATCGAGGGGGAAAACACCTCCAGAGCTCCAACAATCCCAAATTTGAATGAAATGGTAAAATGAGAGGTAAAAACTACTTTTATGTTATTGCTCACGTAATTCAAGTAAGGTATTAGTTTTTTACTCATTTTCAAGCATGTACGCACATTTCTAATCAGTTTGATGGAGCAAGTGAACAGGTAGTACGACTGTCAAGAGAACATAGTGTTAATGGTGAATCGAACATCTTTGAATATTATCAAGAGTAGGTTTACGCGAAGTTCAAGTTCGTTAAAAAATAAACCTAGCAATGAGCATATGTTCCCCCAGAGTTTAAGCTCATTAAAAAATGAACCCATTTTTCGGTAAATAACCTTTGTGATCACATTACTATCAGATTTTGAGCCTTGGTCATGTTCTTACCATCACCTCCACTTTTTAGCTGATCATCCGCCTCCACTTGATCATTTACCCTTTTGAGGAACAACTGCGAAGAGTGATTCTGTTAGCCACTTTCTTTACACTGCCATGATTAAAAAGTTCCAAAACTTACCTGGGCCCAACTGTTACCTGAAAATATCACTCGTTCCTGAAGGATGAGTCTCTTTTAAGCTTTTTTTAGACTCATAAAATATAAAAAGATTGCCGAGCAATTGGCCTCTCCAGCTCGTTAAAGTCATTGTAAGTGCCATCCCTCCTCTAGATTTTAATCTTTTTGGACCTAAGGGATCATTACACAAAAAGATCGAGCACTTGCCTTTTTCGGCTCATTAAAGTGATTAGAAAAGTCATGCCTTTCGTATCATTTTATACTTTTTTGGACTTAAGGGATTATGCTACGAAAAATGATTATTGGAGTTTCCTTTCTGTCTCTTTTCAGAATCTTTAAAATTGAAAAGGACCAAGTTATCTTTGTCGTTAAACTTGTTAAAACAATAGCGACAAACTTGTCCACTATAGACAAGAGCAAGTTTCATTATCGCTAGGTTCGCTAAAACATAGCCACAGGTTTGCCCGAAGGGCAAATTATAGAACAAGCATATGTTATCCTCCTCAAGCTTGAAACAAATGAAGAGGTACTGGTCAGCAATGACTGGGGAAAAATTGGGAAGAAAACTTGAAGAACTTTATTGGTAGCAGGTCGCTCTTGAACATGACACTTTCACTCCATCACCATGATTGAGTCGAGTTGGGTTATTTCGTTCACCGGTCACATCACCATTGGTCCTCCATACCATCCATTTTTGGGGTTAACACTACCAATCCATTCTAGTGTCACCGATATGTTCAAGAGAAGTCGCTCAGAGAATTCACCAACCCAGCTAACATCTCATTCGCTGCAATACCTTCACGCTTCATTCTTTCATGACCGCCACCCTGAACCTTGTATCATCAGATCGTTGTCACCTCCACAAAATCATTTGCTCCGTTTCGTGTCGTAGATATGGGATTCATTAAGGCCCTCCTACGATGGGTCACTTCTTGTTGACATCGGCTCATTATCCAAGAAGTTGACTTAGGAACAACCCTTTCAGTTCTTTGAAGCTTGCATGCCTCAATGGTAAGTTTCTCACTTCTGGCGATAAGTTTACATCAATGGCCTTCGACCGGAAGATTTTGCGTGGTGTTTGACATCGACTCATGTATTCACACCACGTGAATTGTACTGTAATACCTTGAGGGTCATTATCATTATCGGTGATTCCTCTCGCACCTGTTAATAGCTTACATCATTGGCTGGTAATCAGGCGATGTCTTTCCATGTTCGACATCAGGACATCTTTTCACATGGATCGACTTGTACATTAGGTGAAGATTGAACGAGTTTGAAGACCCCAGATCTAGTTTCATCCATCCAAGCTGCGATATATTCAGGAAAATAAAGACATCAAATGTGCATCATAGTTGCATAGATAATCATCCAAGCCAAAGGATGATGGCTCTACTAGAATCATTAGTCTGTCACACAGAGGGTTGTCTGTCATACGTACATGAAAATGAATTTATAAAGATGAGCATGGGAATGCCCACCTCAGCTAGATCATGAAAATATTATGAAGATAATGTATTGTATTGCATCTTATTACAGGTCACCTTCTAGTTCGAAAAACCTCAGATCCTCATGATAAAGCATTTCACCCGACATCAAAAGATTTACGACCCCATGCTTTAGGGGGAAAATATTATAGACATATTTGGGCATTGCAACCCCAATCACATATGTCCATAAACCAAGGGCTTATAAGCCCCTAAAAGTGTTGTTTCATACCCTAAAGGAACAAGGTCAGCTGATTACATCATTTTCCAGAAGATCTCCCTGAAAAACTGGTCAAAACTGGTCAAAACTAGACCATCGCACCTGCTCCATGGTCAGGGTGCGATGCATCTCACCTATTACACAAGGGGGGTGCGATGCATACTGAAAATCCCTTCTATAGGATGTGATGGGCAAGAGTAGACAAATGGCAGAGGCAGTTTGCTAGGTGGAAACCCAGAGAATCTTCTAGAAACTACCCATTTGACACTTGCCTCTCTGAATTGGCCCAGGGATGAGTAAGAGATCATGAAATCTCCAAGTGGAACCAAGAAGTGTCAAAGAAATAACACTAATCAAAATCCCAGAAGCTGACTCACCCACCTACAAATATCTATATATGGATCCCTCATCCTAGAGATCCGAAGGCTGGAATTTTGTATTTTGTAAGGAAGCACTGTTGGGTTCTCTATGCAACATTGTATTGTTGGGTGATCTAGCTTTTCATGAGGTGAAGAGGGCTTTCATGCTTGGAGGATGGCGTTGGATCGGACAGCTTGGTTGTAATCCTCTCTTCTACTACTTCTATCAATAAATCTATTTGAGTTTTCCTCCATATTCTTGTATATTTCTGAATCTTGCATTGATATATGCCTTTGTATGGTTAATATACATCTGATCCTATATTGTTTATGGTTATAGATCTCTATGCTTTGATGGTATTATGCTACTTTGACTCTATAGGTGTTCTTTGAAGTGGGACAAGTAAGGAAGGAGTGGCGAAGCTCTGTCAAAGGAGGGAGGAAACAAGCAAGGAGCCAAACAAAACACTGAGGTTGGTACTCTCTTCTTCTCTCTCATATATCTCTCATAAAGGAAAACACAAGTAACTTTAGTTTGTTTGTTTCTAAGATAGCTACCTATCTTAGTGGGACTAGTAGCTCTGAATGGACGCTAGTTTTCCTGATAACAACATGGCACCCCATTCTTCTGCTGATTTACATAAACTCCAGTTCAGTCATTGCATTAAAATTATAAGGATGGGCAACGATCACTTTTATGTCATACATATGACTCTCCATGTTATGTATTAACACTGAGTCCTCCTTACATATTTCGTAGAGGCTCCCCATATTTCTTTATGGTTCGCAAAGATCTACCTGTACATTGTCATGGAGTCTCTGCTTTGCATTTATTTACAATGTGTGCAAGAGAGGTTTTTGAACATCAACCTTACAGTTCTGCATTCAAAATCACAACTGCCGATTCATACATCTTAATGGCACCATGTACCATCATATCAGAGCTTTTCATCACAGTGCTGTGTAGTGGTGTAACACTATGAAATAATCTATTTCTGACCTCCGATCAAGTCTAGCCCCTTTTGCATTAAACCCCTGCTATATCTCCACCATAGGACTTGGTTTGTTGACTGAGTGCTAACCATATCGGAGGCCCATATATTGACATTTTTCATTTGTGACCAATGTGCTAGCAACCACAAACCTGCAATCACCAATCTCCAATTTTTAAGCTCCTTCCACTTAGTCCTTACCAAACACTTCTCACCATAGGATCAAGGGCAATGATTGGCGGCTTGGCATTAAGGCTCTAAGTCTTTCAATGCTATGCCAGGGGCCTTTGGCTCTCTTATAAAGTGTCTTGCCCTTGGTTTCTTATCTTTCCTCTAGACCATATGCTTACCACATCAGAGCCCCTTATCGTCGATTTCCACTTTGTGACATTGTGTTTTCCATCACAAATCACCAATCATTAATTGCCAATTAACAACTCTATTCAACCATAGCCCTTGGTTCCCTTAAACCATCAGGACCACTTGCTATCCCGCATCCCGGTGAAATTTCATTGTAGCACATGAGCCAACCATTATAAAACTAGTATCGCTGATGTTCGAAGTGATGTCATCTCATGCCACGTGGCATCTTCTAACCAGTGACATGTTTCAATTAGATATGGCCCATTAGGCTATCCACAAACACCGAAACATCCTGCCATGTGTCCCTCTACATCGTGACATATGCTGATGCAAGCAGCCGCATGTCCCTTATTAGAACCAATCAAATCCTGCCACTTTTCCTCATCGAAGCTCCTCTGTCGCTTCCTTTTGTCCTTATTGGAGCCAACTGGATGCCTCCACCTGTCCTACCAGGAGGAGAGAGAAAGGGGCCTCAACTACTTCGGTGTTTCACCAAATTCCTATGTATTTTTCTTTTTGGCCTCCGTGGCGATTTAACAAGGAATTCATAGTCCCGACTTATCCCCTAAAATTGCGAGACCTACGACATGCGGGATCGATGATATGCAATTCGCTAGGGCCTTCGATTCCTTGGGAGCTTTGATTGGCCAGACCTACGATTGCGATTCAGTAAGACCTTCAATTGGATAGGACCTCTGATTGTGATTTGCCAAGACCCATGATCTATGATATTCCTCACTGCACAAGGCCTGAATCATCCTAAACTTAAACATGTCATATCTCTCAAACCACAAGTCCATTTCTAGACTTCCGCATATCGTTGGAAATTTCTTTCAAAGAAATTTCCAATGAAAGGAGTCTGATTAGGAACTAGTCTGATATTCAACTTAAAAATATGCTTCTAAAGTCTCTATCTAGCTAGAATTACACCCACCAAGGCATGAATCCCCATCATCAGGTTGAGCCTTTTTTGGCATCAATGCTAACACTTACATAGCCAACCACCTTCATTGTTATGAAACCAACTCAAGAAAAGATAGAAAAGATAGATCAACACCTTAGAATTCAGCCTCTTCGAGGGGGAAACCTCCTTTACATTACATAAATGAACAATTCTTGGATGATACAAATGACAAAACCTCCTTTCTTATATAAGGAGTCTAAGGAGTCACAATATAACCCAGCCGACCTAACAATAATAATATAAAGCCACAAAAATAACAATAGAGGGATTCTATGGGGCACAATAATAACAATATGGGCGCAATAGGGGCACAAAAATATTAATAAGGGGTACAACTACCATAGTAATGGGGTAATCACTAGTATTATAGGGACCCAACATGCCCCTCTCCTTCAAAAAAAGTGTTGTCCTTAACACTTGAGTAGTTTTGGATACTTCTGTATAAGATTCTCACCCTCCCATGTGGAATCTTCTGCAGATAAGTTCTTCCACTTGATAAGATACTCTGAAATTGATCAATTTTGTAGCTGTCGAGATCTTGTTTATGTGACTGCTTCCGGTTCCAATATAATTTTTCCTTCCTCGTCAAGTTCTAGCAATATTGTTTGAACTGGGAGCTTGTCGCCTATAACCTTCTTTAAACATGAAACATGGAAAACTGGTGCAATCGAGA
>APFE030442282.1:48460-67903 GCA_000404065.3 Pinus taeda | reverse complement strand
CAATCTGATTCTCTACAACCTGTCCCTGTTGAACTGAACATGCACTGACATGCAACTGAGTTAACTGATGTATTCATTAGTTGTATTATGAGTTAATAACTTGTGAATTAATTAATAACTAATTCACCCAACTCATCTCTAGTCTATTTTCCAGTTAGACTAAATACAACCAGTTTAACAAAGCCAAACTGAACACAACTCCATCAACTGCACCTCCAGTCCACTAAACTCAACTCACTTGAGTTCTAACTGAAGTCCTGCATGCAAATATTAGTCATCCCATAGGTAACCACGTATTTTCTTCTGGGATCTGCATGTACCACATCCGTATCTCATCCTGAAGTGCTCCAAGAGAATAAGACAAAGTTTATAGTCTAAATATTATTATGAGCTAATAATATTTGACTTTTCTAAATTTAGACTGAGCAGTCACTCCGCTATGGTGTCACTCCACTGTGGTCTAAAAATAGAAGTCCATCTATTTTTTCCAACTTGATCAATCATCCATAAACAGCAGCCTGCAATCCATAGACATGATCCATATGTCTGAAAATAGACATAGTCTAAAAATAGACTTGCGCCAAAAATAGCCTGCGGGCCCACTTAGTGAAGGCGACTCTTTTCACTAAGCTCCATCATCTTGTTGCAATCTCAACAAGAAATCAACTGATACATTTCTATTTCATCTAGTACATGACATTAATGTTGTTATACCATTGCATTTAGGGACTAAGGTAATAAAATTATTACAAGAGGTAAACGAAAAACCTAATGATTTACATCGGAGAATCAATCAAATGATTTATATTCAACAACAAAGAGAACAAGTACATGACATGATAACTAAACATTAGGCGAATGTTAAAAAATTGTTCGATAAGTGGGCCAAAGTGTTCAATCAATTTAATGTCTTAAATTGCGAACATAAATTATTGATCAGGGTTAGTAAATTTATGAAGTGTGGTGCACAATATGTGCTTAGTTAACTTTGTTTCTTACTTCGTTGAGTATGTTTTCGTATTGTTTTGAGGGCTTTCTCTTTTATGCCTAATGATTTTAATGGATGTTAAGTGTCAATGATCAATTAAGTCTAATGGATGTTTAATATAAAAACTAATTTCTAAGAAGGAAGAAAAGGAAATGTACTTCAACTAATTTAATTTCCATAAAATCAAATCAAAAACTTGAATGGTTAGTCTAATCTAGGCCGGCACTATGTCTATGAAAAAGAGAGCATTATTCTAGATACAATTGTATTCATTGATAAGATGAAAATGAAATCACTTCCTATCCTTATCCTTGAAAACTCTTGATCAAAATCAAAACTAATCCTATTCTATAAAATGAAAGCAAGCAATATAAAAACAACTATGATCTACTGCATGCTCAAATACTATTGTGAACATTCAATATAGGAATATGTCGAAATCATCTTCTTGAAATGACTTAAGCAATTGAGTGTACATTAGATGTGATATAAGAAAGCATAATAAAAGCATGGAAAGGAAAACTTGCAGCTACTATGTGATCTAATGGCTCTTAGGCAAACCAAATTGGAAGAACTACCTTCTTGGACTTGCTGATCATGATATTATACAATAGATGAAAGCTTAATCTAAAAAGCATGAAAAAAGCGTAAGGAAAGAAACTAAATCATTGTTTATTCTTAATGCCTCAAGCAACCAATATTGGAAAATAGCTGAATGCTACCTTCTTGAGAATCTCTTTAGAAAACATAGGGTTAAACAGTGATGTAAAGCTGAATCTAAGAAAGCATTGTAAAGACATGTGAAATAAAACTAAGTCACTGTATTCTCTAATGCTTTAAGCAATCCAATTTTAGAAAATAGATAAAACACTACTTTCTTGAGATGCTCGTAGGAAACACAAAATTACATAGTGAAGTAAATCTACATTTGAAAAATAAAATAACATTTGCAATGGAAAGCTAAACTATTTGCATGAATCAAAGTAAAACAAACTAATTAATCTTACAAATTTACAAAGGGATGCACATGGTTGATGGGGGCCCTTCCATTGTCCAATAGCATTCCAACTTGCAAAATTCACATTCTAAAATTCAATAATAGAAAAGAACCTTCTTTATTGATAAACTCACAACTTTACACAATGAAAATCTACACTCCTAATCTCATTACATCAATAGCTCTTCATTACATTCCATTCCATCTCAAGCCTTGTTACAAAACATTCTATAATTATTTCTCTTCTTCTACTCCTTTTACACCCCCATTTTCACCCCCTATGATAGGAGAAAACTTCCCCTATTTATACAAAAATATGAGAAGCTTTCTCATTAATGAGAGTCCATGGATCTCTCCCTATATCTCTAGAGTTACAATCAAAATAGGAAATGATAAGGCACATGTCTTCTTAGAGTTTCAATACAAGTAGGAAATGAGACACATATCCTTATGATCCCATGATATTCTCCACTCAAATTCGAATTTGGTTTTGGGAGGCCACATAAAGGTCTTTTAGAAGCTTCCTTTTGACCTACACATGTCAACAATCTCATCTTGCTTGTTAGGTATAAGCATATGCACATTATTTTCTAGTTTTTAACCATAAATTCATCTAAAAATGCTAAGAATTAATAAAGTTTGGAAAAACATAAATGTGACCCAATAATGATAATGGTAAGGTAAATGTAATGAAATGGAGGTAAATGTAATGAAATAGAGGTGGAGTGAAGGTGACAATATGGAAATGTAAGTGAAAATGTAATGGAAGTGAATGACAATTTCAAGGCGCAACACAAAGAATGAACATTTCTCCAAGGAGACTAGGTATTAAAATGGGACAACATAAATGAAGACCCAAGGAAGCATGGGAAATTTGATAACTTTTGGCTCGAACCATTCATTATTGAAAGAGTTGAAGGAGAGAATTATTCCTCCCTTAAAAATTTGGAAGACAAGGTAATTGGCCCCCTGTGAATAACTATTTCTTCAAGTATTACTTTACCCACTGATCTTTATTTTTTCATACATACATACATTTACACATATATATATATTATATATATATATATATATATATATATATATATATAAGCAATTCAAAACACTTTCAATTGTGAAAACCCAGGTTACTGGCATAACTCAATCCTAAAATGAAAACTTTAAAAAGATAAAAAAATTAATAACAAAATATTTATAAAGCAACAACTATGTTAGCCACTGTTGAGATAGGGTCCCTAGGGTCAGTTTTGGGGTTAGTTTAACCCAATTTTGTAAAAGTTTTGAAAAAAATGTAAAGTCTCCGTGAAATGTGGATGCGGAGTGTGGAGCTAGATAGGAGTAGGAGTGGCTTTAGCCCCTTGTTTGGGTAGGTGATAGGTCGGTTTTTGAGACTCACCCATGGTCCACGAACCATGTTATTGTATTGGAAATGCTATATATTTGAGTCATAGCGAGTCTAGAAGAAGTAGTTCATAACTAAGTCAAGATAGAGATTGTGTTTTGGGTGATTGCTAAGGTAAGAAGGCTCTGCTTCCTGTACTTAGGCAAAAGGGTAAGGATCATGCAGATGAGTGTGTAGGAGGCCTTGGTAAGTCCACAGCTAAGTGCACGGAGCGTTGCAGCTGAGTGCACAGGCAGAGAAGTCTGTAAATTGAACTCTAGAACTGAATAAAGACCAATTTTGAAGAAATATCTTGCATTTGAGTATTATTGTTAATTCTGTTTATGTTATGTTATGTTGCTCAATAATATGGTTTTTGTGGAATAATGTATAAATACTACACGAATCTACTACATCTATCATATTTATGCATGACTTGAGTACTTATCTTTTTTCATGAAGTTAAGGGTTAATTCTGTTATGATTTCTAACGAATTGGATAGATATGTGCAAAGGCAGATCTAGGGTTATTAATTAGTGCGCGAAAGTGGAGAGTTTTCCTCTTTAGGGTCTATAAAGATTGGTCCCAGACCTTCGCGAAGGTTTAGAGGCTATTTTCCTAGAGTTATAGTACGTACCATAGAAGGATATAGATCTACGCGAAGGCAGATCTGAGCTGCAAGGGATTAAGACCACTTATCACACTGTCTTTGGATGTAGAAACATGGTTCCAGCATCCACTGATACTGCTTCGGGTGAGACTGCATCCTTCACTATGCAAGTTGTTTCCGAAAGGGCCAGCAGTTAGGGTTTTTTTGGTTGCTGAGAACAACTCTGAACCGGGGTTAGGCCCCCTTAAGCCAACAAATGGTTCTGTTGTCGAGACCGAGATCTATCTAAGAGATGTTCGATAAATCATTTTCTACGAAGAAAGAGATTAACAAGTGGATTGATCGAAATGTGCACGCGTTCACTGCTCAAGAGAATAGGAGCCCTAAATTATCCAAGGAACAATGGTTGCAGAGATTTTTGTACACAAATGAGACCGACACGTTCCTTTGTTTCTTCCCTGAAGAACTACATGACTGGTTGTCTAAATTGGCTGATAGTTAAGGGAAGTGGAGGCTTGACAGTCCTATAATGTGGACTCTTGAGCTTGTGTGACATCTGGAAGCATCAAAAAGCAATATCACGTAGGCTGCGGATCACTGGATTGATCACACATTAGGAACCTTTGTGACTTATTCACGATCGATAGGAATATCAACTATAGCGAAGTGGAACGAAGGTTCTTTAAAGGACCGCAAGGTAAGTATCTGAAATCATTAAAGGTTGTGATTAAAATGTTGTTATGTGAAAAGAGGGTTATGTGGTTACCTTGATGTTTTGGGCTACGTGAAGCGGGAGATTCTTTAGAAGAAATGGAGGATCCAGCGTAGAATATAGTCCGCTCATTGAACCCCCTTCAAGCGACGATGAAGGAACGATGCTGACTACACCGTGAAGTGCACTTCAGTTAATTACATAGGGTATTCCTAAGATACCTCATCCATCCACTCCACCTCTACCTCCGCCTCATACACATACACCTTAACCTCCTTCACCTCCATTTCCATCATTCAACATGGCGAACGCGATGAAGATGCCCATTTTTAAAGGAATAGGGAGTGAAGATCTCAAACAATTTTGGTTTGTCGTAGGAGCTGTATGGAAAACACAATAGATTGCAGCTGATAATATTTAAGAAAGCGCAACTGGTTACAACCTTACATGATTGCGCCTTAACATGGTACATCAAGTATTGCATTGATAACCCCAACATAATGTTGGCAGATACCCAACTAGCTCTGGATAGGGAGTTCAGTAAGCCTAAATCAGAGGCACAATCAGTAATTGAGTTTAAGGAAATCTGACAGAAGGTAGATGAGACATCTTGGGACTTTGATCAATGATTGAAATGCTTGATCAGGCAGGCCAATATGATAATCATGTATTCCTAGCATCACGACTGGTATATAGCGTTGCTCTTGCCACATTTAAGAGTGCCTCTATCACAATAGAAGATAGCAACGCAAGTGGAAGCCTTGGAGATCACGATGAGGTTGGATGCCTCGCCTATACAGGATACAAACCTTAGAGTGCAATAGATTCACTCACAATTGGAAAGCCCACACTTGGAGTTGCAGAGCTTGAAGAAGGGAAAGGAAGCTCAGCCAGAGGTGCGCGCTAAGGTATGGTGTTTGAAGTGTAAGAGTCATGGACATGATAAGGACCATTGCCCAGTCTATAAGAACTATATTATTGGGGGAGGGCCTATTCCCCTGAAGCCCTAGAATAACATTGGCATGAGCGTGGGAGATATATTATCTGTCAGGTTACAAGACATCATGCTACTGATAACTACCATTTACTACGGAAGTTTGTACAGACCCCTTAGTAGTTGTTTTGCAATTTCTGTAAGTCTGTGGGACATGATGAACACCATTGTAGAAGTTATGAGTTGATGATGGATAGAAACCCTACCTATCGAATGCAGATAGAAAACATGCCTAAGGATCAGGGCGCAGGATATTCCAAGGCTGAGGACGAGGAAATGGTGCTGGACCAGGTCAAGGACGTGGGAAGATAATCTACTATAATTGTGGCGAAGCAAGGCACTTCACGCGAGATTGTACAAACCCCACACATCCATCATGTAAGTATTGTCGACAGTTTGACCATGTCATATAGGAATGTCTGATCCTTATGGAAAAGATGAAAGAAAAGAAGACACAACCCCAAAAACCTACAAAAAACCTTCAAATGATGAGGGATGAAGCCTGCGAAGAAGATCACAACATTAATATAGTGACCAGAAGTGGTATGACGATTGGTGCAGATAAAGTTAAGCAGCCTAATGAAGATAGATGGGTGCATAAGGTTGACGAGAAGGAAGTAGATTTTAATCTTAGTCACGCTAAAGAAACCTTCATTGAAGAAAATAAGAACTTCGCTAAGGCATCTACATTAGGAAGTCAGGAGAAATGCTTGAAACTAGTGTGATGGAAGAAGTAGACCCTTGAGTACTAACTACTTTTATAAAGACCTGTATGAAGTTATTGTGCGATCAGAAAGCGATAGAAAGCTTGCAAGAGTTAATCGACAAATGCACCAATAAAGAAAAGAATCTTACTGAACATCTCACAATAAGAAAGATTGGTAAGCATAAGATGCGAATGGGGCGCGAGATGAGGCTAACTACACAAATAAGCAAATATGAAATGAACCAAGTAATCTTGGATATGGGGTATGATGTGAATGTCCTGCATAAGATGGAATGGGAAAGGATGGGGAGACCTGCGCTGTAGTGGTCTCCTATTCAGCTGCACATGGAACATCAATCGAAGATTATCCCTATGGGGCGCTTATATGGTGTAACAGTAAACACTGAGGGTGGGAGCACGCTGACTAGCTTTGAGGTCATTGAAATAGTGGATGATAGTAACCCATACCCTGTGCTACTAGGAATTGACTTGGATATTGATATGAATGGGGTAATCAACTTGGAAAAGCGGAAGATGAAATTTGAAAAGAAGTCACTCAGGGTTTTAGTGCCACTAGATCCTATAGAAGGAGCACGCTATACTGAACCTATTCACAACTATGTAGAAAGTGACGATGATCTAGATTATATATACAAGATAACAACGTGAGATGAGGCTGACTGCACAAATAGGTGAATATGAAATGAACCAGGTAATCTTGGATCTGGGGTATGATGCAAATTTCCTGCATAAGTAGGCGTGGAAAAGGATGGTAAGACCTGCACTGTAGTGGTCTCCTATTCACCTGTGCATGCAAAATCAACAGAAGATTATCCCTATGGTGCACTTATATGGTGTAAAGGTAGACATTGAGGGTGCGAGCACGCTCGCTGACTTTGAGGTCATTGAAATAGTGGATGATAGTAACCCATACCCCGCGCTGCTAGGAATTGACTTGGATATTGATATGAATGGGGTAATCAACTTGAAAAAGTAGAAGATGACATTTGAAAAGAAGTCGCTCAGGGTTTTAGTGCCACTAGACCCTGTAGAAGGAGCGCGTTTTACTGAACCTGTTCACGACTATGTAGAAAGTGATGATGATCTGGATTAGATATACAAGATAACAACGCGAGATGAGGCTAACCGCATAAATAGGCGAATATGAAATGAACCAGGTAATCTTGGATCTGGGGTATGATGCGAATGTCCTGCATAAGCAGGTGTAAGAAAGGATGGGGAGACCTGCGTTGTAGTTGTCTCCTATTCAACTGCTCATGGAAAAGGAGCAGAATATTATCCCTATGGGGCACTTATATGGTGTAATGGTAGACATGGAGGGTGCAAGCACGCTGGCTGACTTTGAGGTTAGTGAAATAGCGGATGATAGTAACCCATACCCCGTGTTGCTAGGAATTGACTTGGATATTGATATGAATGGGGTAATCAACTTGAAAAAGAAGAAGATTGGGTCAATCCCACAGTCAATGGACGAATTGCGTGGGACAGGGATAGCTCTTGCGCCTTAGATTCAGATGAGGAACTTGAACATTGACAGAATCGGTTGCATGAAGTATCTACGCTCCGTTGCAATAAGATGACTAAATCATTGAGGTGTGTTTCGATTTAGGTAAGGAACCTTCCACATTATGATAGATTGACTATTGTGGACCTACCTTTAGATGAATTTGAAAGGGAAGTACTAGAATAACGTCACTTCCAGGCATTGGAATTAGTGCTGCATGTTACGCTTTCCTGTTGGTGGGGTACGCACAAGGAAAACTTTGCTGTATGGAAGGAATACATAAGGATGTGTTATCAATCCAAAATTTCTCTAGAGTTGTTGTGAAAGAAATGATAGAAGTAACCACAAACCTACTTTGGAGATTAGGATCTAGCCTTCCTAATACTCAGAGAGGGCTCTCTCTTTATTATTTAACTTTGTTTAGTTAATTGATTTTAGGCTAGTTATTTATGCTCTGATTGGGTTTTGATTTTGATTTGGTGGTGGAATCAATGACTTAGATGGATAGAGGGATGTCTTTTACCATTGGGCTATGGGGTCAAGTGTCAAGATGACAAGACTGGATCAAGTTCTAAAGATAGTGTTTACAGGGCAAGGTAGCTGAGTAAATTCAGATCTAAAGGCTGAATGGTGAAGTGGTTTTCAATCGGGGTCAAGGAGCAATTAAGGGTTCCTCAAATCGGGTAATGAAGGAAATGGTATGGGTCAATAGAAACTAGGGAGCAATGAAGGATTCCCGACTCTGGATATCAGAAGAAACGTTAAAATGATTAACTGTTCAAGACATAGTGTACTTAAACAAATTCTGAAATAAATTTCCAGTTAACTCATTCAATTTTAGATAACATACAAGTTTGTGAAACACTTAAGAAAATAACAATTTGACAAAAAGAAAATACTTCACTGAAGTGGCTCAACACATGATTCCTGTAATGCAATTTCTTTATTACTCAGTCCAGTCTGCTGACTTGATAAATTGGTACAATGAACCCTCAGGTTACAAATCAATACAACTATAGAAATGTCTAGCAATCCACCCCCTATACTTCGAATTATGAAGTATTTCTACAAAAAATTATTACAAAATACCCCAAACTGTCTTGGGAATTAATCTAGGAAAAAGAAATATCTTCATGAAAGAAGATAGAGACATATATTCAACTGCTGCAATCTGTCCCTGTTTATTAGGCCGTGTTGTCAGATCTTTTGCAACCTTTTCTCATTTGTTGTTTGTCTTCCATGTTGGCTGTTCTTTTACTTTGCCTTTTGACTGATACTCTTTTATCTAATACTCTTTCATCTGTGCTGGTGTTCTGCTTTTCTTTTATTGTTATGTATGCACTTTGACTTTGCATTTTTACAGTAAGTCATTTAACTTTTCCCATGTCTCTACATCTGGTAATTTAATATTTACCATTTTTCTGTAGATTTCTTCTGCTTCTGTGTACTTTGCAAAGGTGGGCTTATTTACAAAAAGGTGTTTTACCTCATGCTGGAGGTAAACGAGGTTCTCAAAAGTTTGGTACTAAACCTTTCCTGTAGGCATACCCTTTATAGAAGAATTATTGGCTTGATCTCTTGCCACTTCTCTGATTTTCAAGTTGTAGTCTTCTTGTGGCACCAATCTCTCATTTATTACCAAGGGATTTGGCAAACCTTTATGCCTTAAAGCATCAAACTTAACCATGAACCTGTTTATAGCTAGTTCCATGGTTTGGCATTTGTCCTCAAGGTTGCTCATTAAGTTCCTCTTAGTGAGCACTTTCTTCACCTCTAGTATGGTGCTAGTCCTGTCAGCTATGTCTAGCTCCTGCAATTCATATTTATTTTTAGAGTTATATCCTGGTGGCTTCCTCTGGCATGTCTCCAAGTTCAGCCTTAACTCTCTGAATTGCTTCTATAGCCTCTTTGACTAAATCATTTTGTTCAAAGATGACTTGTATAGATGGCCAAATATCATTGATAGAGTTAATGATATTGCCCCATAGCTGTTCTTTAGCTTAGGCAAGTGGCTCCTTCAATGTTAACTCTTTCTCCAAATTCTTCATTCTTTCAGTTAACCTATTTGATTTTTAAACTTCATTCTTGTGCATAATCTAGGCTAATTTCTTCTCATCCTCTAGACTTGTTATTTGTTCTTTGAGTTTGTTTATTTCAGTGGTCTGAGTGGACATGTCTTCCATAACTTTGACCAGTTTCATTGCCTCATCACTTGGCTGAGCTATTGTTGTTGTCAAACCTGTTGCTAATGTAGATGCTGTTGGAGCTGGAAGTGTTGTAGCCAGTGGAGCTGTGGGGGCCAATGAAGCTGCCAAGGTTGATGGAATTGATGTAGTCACTGTGGGAATGGTAGTGGCAGTGGATGTCTTAAGGTTGGCATGTTTTGGCTGTATTAAGCTGTCCAACTCCTTCTCCCTTTCTTTCGATTGATTATTTAATTGGAGAATGTGATCCATCATCTCCTCTTGCTTAGTTCAGCTTTCAAGGACCTCCTTGGTTTGTGGATGCTCTAAATGAGGCAACTTCAGTTGTTTCTTTAAAGAAACAATATCCTCATTTTCCTTCTTTATAAATTTCTCTGCAGCCTTGACATCATTGGGATTATATCCAAACTCAATCACCAAGTCTTCTAGTGACTTGATTATGTTGTCCTTGGCCTATAAGGATGCCTTTTCCAACTTGAACTGTGCATTGATGTTATCTTGTGGCTTTGAAGTTTGTGCACAGTCATTGTTTTATTTGTCATTGTGGAGTAAATCATCTCATTTGCCTGTTTGTGGATCTCAATTTGGTCAATAGGGTGAACATCCCTAGCCAAAACTTCAAATTCGGTCTTCCTGTAGTCTACTGATGATTTAGGCTACTAGATTGTAGGCTGCATGAATGTCATTTGCATCTTCCCAGTCTTAATGTTAAAGGTTGAAATTAATCTATTTTGATTGGCAAGTGTTTGCTTGAAGTACTGGGCATAAGTTTCAGCCTTCAATGCCTCATTTCTCAACTTAATTTCCTTGTACTTCTATTTAATATATTTCTCTTTATCCACTGGTTTGCTAGATGAAGAGACTTCAATGCTGAGCTATTTCTCAATAAGTTGAGTGTTTGAAGTAGAAGGTTGATGAGTTTCCTCTGAAACTTCTGGGCCTTTACTCTTTCCAACAATTGTGTTAGTGTCAGTGATTTCCATTGTCTTAGTTGTGTCTTCTTGCTCAGTTACAGGACTAAGCTTGGGCCTCTTCCTGTAACTGATCTCAAACCTGTCATCTGTAGTGTCCATCCCTAAGCTATAACCTTCTTCCCTGGTTCTTTTTAAATTTCTATCCTCATTGGCCAGAGTCTATAGGATGGGAGTAATAGTCATCTGTTCCTATAGGGCTGGAACCTGCAGAAAGGAACTAGTATCAATCTTCTTTTCCACATTCATCAAAGTGTTTTCCAACCATTCTGACTGGTTGGCATATCTCTCAATGTTTGGCCTAGGATCATGTATGAAAGGACCCAATTTGAATTTGAGCCTTAGTTTATTTATGACTACATTAACGTCATATTGCCACATGAAACTGCTCTTGAAGTTCATATCATGCAAGATTTTTTTTGCCTCTAGTCCAACTTCCCTATTATTACAAATAAAGGGCCCAATTAGTTTTTTCATTTTAAACTGGGTCTTCCTCCTAACTGACAGGAAATTAACTTCATCAGAGTTTATGATTTGCTTGAAATACTTTAGTGCAAATCCTCATGGGGAGGTATTTGGGCAGCTTGTAGGGAGTGAGTTGGCATCCATATATCTTGATTTCTGTGTGGTCCTGGTATAGATACCAGTCTCCCACTCTATTGTTCTTAGCCAAATACAAAACTATCTTAATCTCCTCACTTATCCTGGGTTGATAACTACTGGTTAGCATGTTTATAACAACATGAACAAATGAATCAATGAATTCTTTATAACCAAAAATAGTGGAATATATTTGGATCAATGGTGTCCAAAAGATGACAGATCTTGGATTGTCCTTGGTGTCTAACTTTTGGATGTTGACTGGAAACTTATGTGACTGAAAGTATAAGAACATATGAACAATACTGATGAATACTTGAACACTCTCTCATTTGGTAATCTGATAAACTGTTCATGGATTCTATTTGCTATGAACTGAGCAAAGTTGTAAACTGTAGCAGGAGGCTTGCTTGGGCAAAAGATAGAAAGGAAAGCAAGAAAAACCTCATCCACATGTTCATCAGTGGTGTGCCCTAGTATGCAAGAGAGCATGGTAATAATTTGTCTGCCTCTCTCAGAGAAAACAATGGTAGCATATGGAGGACTATATGTAGGAGTATGAGACTCCTCTATGATGAAAGTTTGAAAAATCTGAGCCTTCTTGGGAAGGTCTAGCTTTATGTAGAGTTCAAGTAAACCTTTAATGGAAAGTGGGGTCTCATTTGGGCATGGTTGGATCTACAACATTTGATTTATTGATTCTACTGTAATGGTGAATAAAACATGTTGGTCAGGGGTGACTATGGCTCTTTGACTGGGGACATAACAAGCTTGGCAGAAGTGGATGATTTCTGGGAATAGGTGTACTTGTGGGAACAAGTGCTTGGGAAAATTGGAGTCCCATAGGTGAATGTCATCATTCTGGTTCAAAAACTTGTCTTTACTCTAACAATGGAATTTCAGTAGGTGGGTAGGGGAAGCAGTGTCCTTGATTTGAAATTATCTATTGACTAATGGAAGGTGGTCAATATCTAGGTGAGGGGTTTGCAGAGGTCTTACATCTAGAGAGGTTTGGGAAGCCATAATTTGGTTTATTGAACCAAATTTCTTTTTCTTTGGCTTTAGGAGTGAGGTCAGAAGCTTTGAAACAATGGGGAGGGTAATTACAATATGTAGAACATGGTTTTTGGACACACAGTAAGGCGTTCTTGAGTTTAACAAGGTTTTTTCAATTAATTTACTTAATTAATCTTTTAATAATCTTTGTGAACAGATTGAATCATAGGGCCGTTCTGGTTCTATCAAGAATACCTGGAAATTTGACGGTTTTGGTGTGCAAACGGGGTTTTGTGGTGGCAACAAAGGCTTATGAGGCTTCAATTGTCAATTCTACTGCTTCAATTTGGTGTATGTAGCATCTTCGGGTGGCAAAAGTTGGTAAAAATGGTCATGCAAAGGTTTAGGGTGTCAGAATTGGTTAACAAATGTTTACAGTGAAAATGAGCGAAAAGAGTAAAATGGGGGGTTTTTTGGCATTTTAACCTATAACGGTTACATTTTGGTGCGAGTATTGGCGAATGAACAATGGGCAGTTTTGGTTTTAGGCAAGGAGGTGGTTTTAGGCCATATCGCACCCCTTTTGGATAGAGGGCGGTATCTTTCGCGAGCACGCGATATAACCTGGTGCCGCCACATAGCGAAACAGTGCTCGGCCAAAACCGCAAATCTCACGTGCTCTCAGACTGTTAACTGTCAAACGATGAGTCTGCGCAATATGATTGTGCACCGTTGGATCTGGAGGTGGTAGATCAGAAGGATATCGTGGGGTGAAGTTGCATGGATGGAGTTGGGCTATGGCTGGCGAGACCCGGGGTTTAATTACAATAAATTGTAATTAATTAACAAATGATGATGGGATTTTAATATAAGTAGCGGGTTAATGAAAGGTGGGGACCATGGGTTATATGGCAGAGTTTTTAACTGTACACCAAGGTTTGGTGAGTTAAAAAGGGGGTCGGGGAATTATGACGTGGGGGAGTTTAATTACATAAAGCAGGGGTATAGTAAATAACTTAGGATAAAAGGGATTTAGTGGGTTTTTTAGGGGAAAAGGGGAAATTAATAGGGGGGAATGTATTATTTGTGATGGGAATGGGCTTCACACTAGGGAAAGCAGTTTTGGGAAGGGGCAATGATTTTTTTGAAGGGTAATGTCTAGGGAAATGTGTGGAACAAAAAGATAATAGGTCAAAATGAGGTGAAAGGGTTTTTATAAGTAATGAAGGGATAACAAGGGGGAATTAATAAAGTAAGTATGCGGGGGTGTAGTGAAATGAGGGGAAATTAGTAAATAAGTTTTAGTGAATATCCTTTCTCTTTCACAATTCCTCCTGCACGTGAAACATAGGATTAAGCATGATGAATGTGCTTTTGACTTAGCAACCCTGTGCATTTGCAAAACTTCTTCTACCTACCCTTTATTTACCCTAACATTTTCTCTTCATTCATTGGGTGCATTTGAGCTTGTTGACCCTTCATTTCTTTTTCTTTTGATAAGAAAACTATCTAATTCTAACCTTATAACTTCCAATGGCTCAAATTAAACTAATGAGCTCATTATTATTCTCCACCTAACTACTGATCTGCCAAGATTAAACAGTTTGGCTAGATCTTTATTCTCTATCTATCAACATGAAATTTAAAGCATGAATGAGTCAAGATTAAACTATTTGATCATCATGGATTGTGACATTTTTGACAAGCTGCACACAATCTTATTTTGCAAAGCAAAGTAAAAGGTAGTGGCATTTGAATTTGCACACTTTCATGATCTATTCTTATCTCTTTTTGGGGTTCATATTTTTTACCTTTTTGATCTTTTTCTTTCTTTTTTTCCTTTGATTATTATTTTAGGAGATACCCTCTTTACATTTTTTAATTTTAATATGTGAAAACATTTTGCAGAAAGCAAAAGTATGTACAATATTACAAGAGTAACCATAGCCAATTCAAAATTATGAATCCTATTATTGTAGGACCCTAACAGTGGCTCCACATGGGGATGGCATTTCCCGGTGAAATGTCAAGAATTTCAAGATCAGTAGCCTTTGAAACTTTGACTGTGGTTGCCTTGTAACTGGTCCTCTGTGATCTGCTTTGTTCATAGATATGATGGTACACCTTTCAAAGCTCAGGTCCTTCTCATTGGGTGTTATGAAACCAACTCATAGAAATATAGAAAAGATAGATAAATGCCTTAGAATTCAGCCTTTTTGAGGGGACAACCTCCTTTACATTACACAGATGAACAATTATTGGATGATACAAATGACAAAACCTCATTCCTATATATAGGAGTCTAAGGGGTCATAATATAATTAGAGTCGACATAACAATAATAATGTAAGCGCATAATAATAACAATAATGGCATTCTATGGGGCACAATAATAACAATATGGGGACTAAGTGGGCACAAAAATATAATAAGGGGGTTGTACTAATAACAGTGAGGGGTTACACTAGTAGTATAGGGACCTAACATGCCCCTCTCCTTCAAAAAGTGTTGTCCTCAATGCTTGAGTAGTTCTTGATGCTTATGTATAAAATTCTTATCCTCCCTTGTGGAATCTTTAGCAGGTAAGTTCTTCCACTTCATGAGATACTCTGAAATTGATTGATTTCGTAGCTGTCGGGTTCTTATTTCTGTGACTGCTCCAGGTTCCAATATGATTTTTCCTTCCTCATCATGTTCTGGTCATATTGTTTGAACTGGGATCTTCTGCAACTTTTGAATGAGTGGCCACACGTCTTTGTTCATCTTCCATTCATCCCTTGCTTCATTTATCCAATCTGGTTGGATAATAGATATAACACAAAATAATGATTCCACATCCTCATCATTTCTTGAGAGTGCATTTGCAACAACATTTTTCTTCCCTTTTTTGTAGATGATTTCAAAGTCATAACCCAACATATTTGTGACCCATTTTTCCGTTCTTCTAAAGATAATATTTGTTCTAAAAAGTATTTAAGACTATCATGATCCATTTTTACCTTGAGCTATCTTCCCATTAGGTAAGGTTGCCATTTCTTAAGTGCATGTAATATTGCCAACATTTCCTTCTCATAAATAGATTTGTGTAAATACTTTCCTTTGATTGGACGACTTTCGAAAGCAATGGGTCTTTATTCTTGCGTTAAAACATCAATAATTCCATTTCCTGATGCATCATATTCCACAATAAAGGTTTTTGTGAAGTCTAGCGTAGCTAAGACCGGTGATTATCACATTGCCTCTTTAAGATGTTCAACGGCCTTCGTTGCTTCTGAAGTCCATGAAAATGCATCTTTCTTCAGTAATGTTGTTTTCGGAATCTCTTCATTCTTCATTCTTATTTGACGATATCTTGAACAAAGATCCAACTTGGTGAAGTAAATTAATCCAAGTAATTCATCCAATACTTCATCAATGACAGGAATTGGAAATTTATCTTTAATAGTGAGTTTGTTGAGCTCTCTATAATCTAGACGCATGTGCCATGACCCATCCTTCTTGTGCATCAATACTACTGGAGTAGAGAAAGAACTTTGACTAGGTTGAATTGTACCAGCCTCTAGCATTTCTGTGACCATACATTCAATTTCACTCTTTTGGGCATATGGATATATGTAAGGCTTGATGTTTGGAGCAACACTGCCTGGAATCAAATGAATAGAATGATCATGATCATGAATAGGTGGGAGGCCATTGGGAGTCTCTAATACCTTGGAATGATTGTCCAAGACTTTTTGGAGATATGTAGAAATAGATGATTTCAATGTGGGAACCTCTAGCGAACATAATTGTGCAATTATGCCTAATTTTTCTTTCTTTAGAAGCTTTGTCAGTCAATTAGAGTTGATTATCTTTCCCAGTTTCCCTGTGATACCCCCTTAATTCAACTTCCTTTCCTTTCGAAGAAAATTTCATGAGAAGTTCTTGAAAATTAAAAGCTATTGTACCCAAGGATTGTAGCCATTAGACACCCAGTGCAACATCAACACCACACATTGGAATGGAAAAAATTGGGCTATTCAATACATATTCTCCCATGGATAGTTTGATATTATGGCACTTTCCAGAGCAATTTATGGTTCCTCGACTTGTAACCATCACTTGACACTCTGGTGTTGGATATATGAAGCAATTCAATTCCTTGGCTATCTTACAATGAATAAAATTATGGGTACTGCTTGAATCAATCAACATTATTACCTTTTTCTTCTTGATGTTGGGTTGTGTTATATTCTTTCCACGTAGTTAACAGGGGGTTTGAGGGGTACCTGTAACCTCACTTTATGGGGTCCGAGGTAGCGCCCCGGAAAATTTTGATTTTGGACCATATGTTAGGTTAGGTAGACCCACCTATGGTTTTGTGCATGATTTTTGCACATGTTTTTTGGACACGATGGTTTTTTGAGTCCATGGTATTGGACGCGATGGTTTTTGGTCCATGGTATTGGATGCGATGGTTTTCGGTCCATGGTATTGGATGCTTTGGCATGTATAAATATGTATTATAACATTGAAAGGAACATAATGAAAAAATCAAGTTGGTAGTCCCGATTTTGGGATCTAGTGGGGAAATCTCTATGTATATGTGTTTTATATGTTATGCTCTCGCATTGTTTATTTTTTTGTGTTTTAGAATTCGTATGTAGGTAATTACTGTACGGGGTTAAGACCTACATTTAGTATCAGAGCGGTTTTTGGCTTCAAGGGGATGTCTTTGTTACTGAGGGGTTTCGCTCGGGCCTATGGTAGACCCTGTTCAGTGGGAGATCTGCGAGATCAATTCTAGTGGTGAAAGAAGATGGCGAGTGGTGCAAAGATAGAGATCAATAAATTTAATGGTTAGAGTTTTGAGTTGTGGAAACTCAAGATGGAGGATCTGTTGGTGGATAAAGATCAGTGGATCATGGTAGATTTAGGTACTAAACCAATGGGAGTGACCGATGAAGAATGGAAGAAGTTGGATCAGAAGGAAAAGAGCACAATACGATTGTGTGTCTCAGATTCAGTATTTCTAAATGTATCAGAGGAAGCTACGACAAAGGCTTTGTGGGACAATTTAGGGGCTTTGTACCAATCTAAGTCTCTGGTGAATAAATTGTTCCTACGGAAAAAGCTGTATAACCTGAGGATGAAAGATGGAGACTTGGTGAAAGAGCATCTAAATGCGTTTAATACTGTGGTAATTCAGTTAGTATCCGTTGATATTAAAATTTTAGATGAAGATAAATGCATCAGTTTGTTGTGTTCTCTACCAGATTTGTGGGATAGTCTGGTTATTGCAATAGGTAGCAAGGCAATTGCCTTGCATTTTGATGAAATAGTCTCATCCTTGCTGACGGAGGAGATAAGATGGAAAAATATGGAGAGCCAAAATGGTGACACCTTGTCTGTATGAGGACAATCCCAGAACAGAAACAAAAATAAGTCATCAAGTGGGAGGTCTAAATCTAGAGGGAGATCTAAATCTCCAGGAAAACCTGTAAAGGTGGTGTGCTAGAAATGTGGAAAGGAAGGGCACTTCAAAAGGGACTGTAAATCTAAAGCTCTTGATAAAGGAAATGGATCTGATGATGCTACTTCTACAGAGGTAAAAACCACCTCAGATGAAGGTGGGGATGTGTACTTAGCTTCTTCAAGTACACATGTAGATCATGAGGCATGGTTGATTGACTCAGGTGCATCCTTTCACTTCACTCCCCATAGAGAGTGGTTCTGCGAGTATGAGAAATATGATGGTGGTGATGTCTTCTTGGGGGATGACAGGAAGGCTAGAATCATTAGTCGCAGAAAAGTAAAGCTGGAGTTGCAAGGTGGAAGGGTTAGAACACTTCCGGGTGTTCTACATATTCATGCATTGGCCAGAAATCTTATTTCTGTACTCAAGCTGGACGATGTTGGTGTAAAAATAGTGTTCAAGAAGGATACATGCAAGATGGTTCAGGGAGCACTAGTATTGATTTGGGGAGTTCAGACTGGAACTCTATACAAGTTGCAAGGTAGCATTGTTGTTGATCGGTGCAACAGTTTTGTGGTTCCTGAAAGTAGAGTAGAAAATCTAGTTGTCTCTGGAGAGAGGACCATGCTGTGGCATCAAAGGCTTGGACATATTGGAGAGAAGGGCCTTCTAATACTTTGGTAAAGGTATGGTAGAAGGTATGAGTAATAGCTCTCTGGATTTTGATTTCTGTGAAAATTGTGTATATGGGAAGCATAATCGGGTGAGTTTCCCCTCTGGTGGTAAGAGGACGAAACAAATATTAGAGCTTGTGCACAGTGATGTGTTTGGACCTGTGAAAGTTCCATCACTGGGTAAGTCTGTGTACTATGTATCATTTATAGATGACTTCTCAAGGAATACATGGATATATTTCCTTAAGAAGAAATCATCTGAAGTCTTTGACAGGTTTAAAGAATTTAAGGCTCTGGTGGAAAATCAGACAGAGAAGAAGATAAAGGTATTGAGGACAGATAATGGTGGAGAATTCTGCAGCAGAGAATTTGAAGAATTCTGTAAGAAGTGTGGTATAGCACGGCAGAAGACTACTCCATATACACCTCAGCAAAATGGAGTCGCAGAAAGAATGAACAAGACGTTGATGGAAAGGGCAAGAAGCATGCTCATTGGTGCCAGGTTAGGACAGGAATTCTGGGCAGAGGCAGTTGATACTGCATGTTACTTGGTCAACAAGTCACCTTCATCAGCGTTGGAGGATAAGACTCCACAAGAAGTATGGACTCGTAAGAAACCCTCTCTTTCA
>APFE030442282.1:33538-46871 GCA_000404065.3 Pinus taeda | reverse complement strand
CTGGAAGGAAACCCATTGGCAACAAATGGGTGTTCAAGAAGAAGACAAATGCAGAAGGGAAGGTGGAGAAATACGAAGCTCGGTTGGTAGCAAAAGGTTATTCCCATGTGTCGGGAATTGATTTTGGTGATATTTTTTCTCCTGTTGCCAAGGTAACTTCTATTAGATTACTTTTATCTGTTGCTGCTGCTTTTGATTTTGAGGTAGAACAGATGGATGTGAAGACATCATTTCTTCACGGGGATTTGGAAGAGGAAATCTACATGAAGCAACCTAAGGCTTTGCGGTGAATGGTAAGAAAGAACTAGTATGCAAGTTAAAGAAGTCTTTGTATGGGTTAAAACAGTCACCAAGGATGTGGTATCAGAAATTTGATACATTTATACGGGGACTTGGCTTCACCAGAAGCAAAGCAGATCATTGTGTGTATTTTTAAATTAATTGGTGACCGTGTTATTTATCTGGTCTTGTATGTGGATGATATGTTGTTGGTTGGAAATGACAAAGAAATTATCCAGGATTTGAAGACCCAATTGTCCTCCAAAACATGAAAGATCTCGGTGCTGCAAACTATATTTTGGGCATGGAAATTAAAAGGGATTGAGAAAAGAGGAAGCTCTGGTTAAACCAAAGGAAGTATGTCGAGACAATATTGCAGAGGTTTAATATGCAGGATAGTAAATTGGTGAAGGTTCCTATTCCTGTAGGTGTAAAGTTATCTACTGAATAGTGTCCCAAGAAACAAGAAGAGGAAGAGGATATGTCCCATTTTCCATATGCAAGTGCAGTTGGTAGCTTGATGTATGCAATGGTCTATACTAGACCAGACATTGCACATGCAGTGGGAGTATTGAGCAGGTTTATGTCAAAACCAGGAAAGGGGCATTGGATAATAGTGAAGCGGGTTTTCAGGTATTTGCGTGGCACTAGTGATTATGGTTTGTGCTACCAAGGAAGACCAGGATTGGACAGAGTGTTGGATATTTGTGGCTTTGTTGATGTAGACTGGGCTGGAGATTTGGATCAAAGAAGATCTACAAGTGGGTATGTGTTTAACCTTTTTGGAGGTGCAGTCAGTTGGATGAGTAAGAAACAATATGCAGTGGCATTATCAACTATAGAGGTAGAATACATGGTAGCCACTCATGCAAGCAAGGAATCAATTTGTATGTAGAGATTGCGTTCAAGTATGGGGTTAGTACAGGAAGCTATAAGGATAGACTGTGATAGCCAAAGTGCAATTTTCTTGGCAAAGAACCCTGCATATAATTCAAAGACAAAGCACATTGATGTTCAATATCACTTTGTGAGGGATATGATAGAAGACAAAAAGGTGTTGCTGGTAAAGGTGGACATTTTGAAGAATACTGCAGATGCATTGACAAAATCTGTGAGCTCTGAGAAGTTCTCCTGGTGTAGAGAAACAATGGGCATTTCAAGGCTGGAAAAATGACTAAGCTCTCCTATGGTCCCCTGTGGAAAGAAAACAACAAGTGGGAGAATGTTGGGTTGTGTTATATTCTTTCCATGTAGTTAACAGGGGGTTTGAGGGGTACCCGTAACGCCACATTTTGATTTTGGACCCTATGTTAGGTTGGGCAAACCCACCCATGGTTTTGTGCATGATTTTTGCACATGTTTTTTGGACACGATGGTTTTTTGAGTCCATGGCATTGGACGCTATGGCTTTCGGTCCATGGTATTGGATGCGATGGTTTTCGGTCCATGGTATTGGATGCTTCGACATGTATAAATATGTATTATAACATTGAAAGGAACATAATGAAAAAATCAAGCTGGTAGTCTCGGTTTTGGGATCCAGTAGGAAAATCTTTGTGTATATGTGTTTTATATGTTATGCTCTCGCATTGTTTATTTTTCTGTGTTTTAGAATTCGTATGCAGGTAATTTTTGTACAGGGTTAAGACCTACACTTGATATGTCCTTCTATCTTGATAATTTGAGGAGTGATAATTCCGACCAATGCATTACAAGATATGGTTAGATTCATTTCTTCTTTCTCGATGTGATCTTTCACTTCTTGAACCTTTTTCTTCTTGATATGTCCCTCTATCTTGAGAGTTTGATGAGTGATATTTCTTTCCAATGCTTTACAAGATGTGGTCAGATTCTTTTCTTCTTTCTCTGGGTTGGTTCTTGGTGTATATCCTCTTCTTTTGATGTGTCTTGATCCTTTTCTTCCTCCTCTTCACAATCTATGTAAAATAATTTATTCTTAGCACACTTATGACCTTTAATGTATTTGTTATTACAATTGTAACAAATCTCTTTTGTTTTTTTTCTTTTTCTAATTGTTGTGGTGTCAACCTTGTAGGTTG
Organism: Pinus taeda; assembly: GCA_000404065.3. Classification (NCBI taxonomy): domain Eukaryota; kingdom Viridiplantae; phylum Streptophyta; class Pinopsida; order Pinales; family Pinaceae; genus Pinus; species Pinus taeda. Next base: position 44,532 of record APFE030442282.1, on the reverse strand, counting down.
TGGAAGGCTAGGAGAAACAACACTTCTATCTGTATAGTTGTGAGGGTAGACTTCCTTCTTGCCATAATTTTGATTTCCACTTTTCTTTCCAACCTGAATGCCTTCTCCAATGAATCATGTTCCAAAAGATGAACTTCATGTTGAATGTTATCCTTCAATGTCCCTATGGAGACATCAATCCTCTGCTTCTTTGGAATATCATTTTGACTTATATTCAATTTTTGAAAGTCCTCAATGTGCTCTACCATTGAACACTTTTGTTTGAGATTTATCAATTGGCTAAAGAAGGTGTTGCTCTTTGTAGCCTCATAATGTTCTATCATTTCCTTAGTGAAAATTGACCACGTAACTAGTGGTTTACGAGAACAAAGCCCTTTATACCATAAAAATTGATTCAGTTCTAAATAATTAGATGCAAAGCGTACCTTTTGTAATAGTGGTACACCATGTAGATCAAAATATTTCTCCATCTGTAGTATCCAATTTACCTGATGCTTGCCATCAAACTTCCTCATCTCGTTTTTTCTTGATTTTAGGAGCTCGATCTTGAAATGACTGTAACTCTATAATTTCAGATCTTTGAGTTCTAAAATTTTGGCTTGTAATAGCCCTCTAAGTCCTCTTTCTAACTCCGCAAGTCTGATCACAATTGGATTCATGAAGAAAGATTTATTCCCAATCTCCCGCGATGACCTAATTATAGACTAGTTTAGTAGAGTGAACTTGTACGATGTGCCACATATCACCGTTTCAACCTTACGTTTTGAAAATTATACCCAAACAAAATAGAGTCCGTCCTCTTTCTGTAACTTCTGACACAATTTCAATTTGATTCTCAGAGAGAAAGTTATGATGATTTTCCCAAGGTGACCTGTTTAGGATGTAATTTGGGAGTCTGCAAAAACCCTAACTTTCTAACATCATATATCAGAAACTACAGTGAGACAAGATCTGAAATTTGGACCTGAGGTTCAAACCAATTTCTTCTCAAATGGTTTTTTATTTAGCTTCTGCAACTTCGTAGTGAAAAATTTATAGCGAAAATTCCACGATGGCATGTTTTAGATGAAATTCTGGAGCTTGCAAAAACCCTAACTTCCTTAGATCATATCTCTGAAAATATAGCAAGACAAGATCTGCAATTCAGACTCAAGGTTTATAGAGATTTCGTCTCAAATGGGGTTTTTTTTTTTAGCTGCTGAAACATTGTAGAAGAAAAGTTATATTGAACATTCCACGATGGCCTGTTTGAAGCAACAAAACCCTAGAATCCAAAGCTCTGATACCAAATTTTATGAAACCAACTCACAAAAATATAGAAAAGATAGATAAACACCTTAGAATTCTGCCTCTTCGAGGGGGCAACCTCCTTTACATTACACAAATGAACAATTCTTGGATGATACAAATGACAAGACCTCCTTTCTATGTATAGGAGTCTAAGGGGTCGTAATATAATAAGAGCTGACATAACAATAATAATGTAAGGGCACAATAATAATAATAGTGGGCTTCTATGGGGTACAATAATAACAATATGGGGACTACATGGGCACAAAAATATAATAAGGGGGTTGTACTAATAATAGTAAGGGGTTACACTAGTAGTATAACGACCTAACATTGGGCTTCAACCTCAAAAAAATTACCATCCAATCCAATCTAAACTTTGCAATGTTATATACAAGAGAAAAGTAAACAAATGAACTAATGTTAATCTGTGGATAAGTAATGCTTCAACGTTCTACCATTGACTGGTCCTCTTGGTAGATCTACTCCATCTAACTGTCTCAAGAAAAATGCATTGTTACCTCTATAACCATAAATGATATAAGGGCCTTGCCATAGGAAATCAAATTTACCATGTTTACACTTTTCTTCTCTTCTCGAATCCCATTTGAGTACTTTTTCACCTATGTAAAAATCATCAGCTTTGGTTTTCTTGTCAAAAATCTTTTTGATTTTATGCTGGATTACTTGTGATTTGACATAAACTTCTTCTTTGGTTTTCTACAAATGTATTGTCTGATTTATCCTCCTTTGGATATCATTCGATTCTACTTGCAACTCTTGAATCATTTTCATCACTGGAACTCCTAAAGAGGATGGAAAAAAAAAATCCATTCCATATACTAGCTGGTAAGGAGATGTACCAATGAATTTTTTGGTAGTTAGTTTGTCTGCCCATAAGGCATTAATAAAATTTTTGTTCTAGGTCTTCTTGTTGTCTTCTAGCACTTTCTTGATGATATTAATAGGGCTCTTGTTTGAGGATTTTGCAGTTCCATTACCTTGAGGGTAATAGGAAGTGGAATGGCCAAGGGTATTGTGATATCTATTACAAAAATCTACCATTTTCTTGGATTTGAAAGCAACTGCATTATCAGTAATGAGCTTTTGGGGGCATCCAAATCTTTAAAGGATATTGTTCTCAAGGAACGAGATGATGACAAAGTCTGTGGCTTGTCTAGAAGGGATGGCTTCTATCCATTTAGGAAAATAATCAGTGGCTGTCAAAATCCATTTATGCTGGGCTGAGGAGGATGGGTGAATTTCCCTAATGAAGTTTAAACCCCATTGTTGAAAAGGCATTTCTATGGAGATGGGTTTTAGAGGTAATGGAAAGAGTTTCTTTTTACCTTCAATATTTGGCACTTGTGATAGGAGGTCACATATTTCTTGACATCTGCAAAAATGGCGGGCCAGTAAAAACCTACCCTTAAAATCTTATCAGCAATTGTTTTCTAGTATAGGTGTCCTCCACAATCTCCTGCATGAAATTCTTGCATAACTTTGTCAGCTTCATCTTTTAACGAACAATTCAATAAAATGCCACCATTATCTTTCCAAAATAAAGCATTGTCTATGATACAATATTTCATTGTTTTCATTTTCAAAAATCTACTTTTAGTTCTAGATAAACCAGGAGGAGCTTGTAAATTTAGTAAAATAAATATGACATCTGTGGAGTTGCCATCTCTTCCTGATCATCCAGGGCACCAATGAAATTTATATCTAAGGCTTGATAGTTCGATTCAACCATGAGTTTAGCTAAACCTTGGCCTTTGATAAGTTTTGTAGGCTTTATTTCTATGTCGTATTCCAAAATGGTGGAATTCCATTTGCCTCTCTTTCCTTCAGGCCCATTTTGTGTTAAAATGTCCTTTACTATTGAATTTGGAACATATGCAATGATGTGTGAGTATAAGATGTACACTCTAAAATTTTTAATAGCTTTCACTAAAGCAAGTGCTTGTTTTTCCATTATGTTGTGCATTAATGTAGCATCTCTTAAAGATTTCTTGAAAAATGCAATAGGCTGCTCATAACCTTGATCATTCTTTTGCAACAAGATTGTTGCAATAGTATGTTCTGAAGCAAAAGAAAAAATTATAAAGTCTTTTTTGAAATTAGGACTTGTGAGGATTGGTGTTTTAGTAAGGGCTTCTTTGATTGCTTCAAAAGACTGTTTATCCTCTACTGTCCACTTAAGTGCTGAATCTTTCTTTAACATTTTATTTAGTTCTATGATTAATTCTACTAAGTTAGAAATGAATTTTCTAAGAAAAATTATTTTGCCTAAAAATGATTGCAATTCTTTGATGTTTCTAGGATGATTGATGTTTAGGATTGCCTCTATTCTAGCTGGATATATTCTAATTCCATCTTTTGATATTATGTGTCCCAAGATTTTACCTTCTTCTAGACCAAAGAGTGTCTTTTTGGGATTTAAGGAAATACCAAATTTTCTACATTTAATGAAAAATATTCTTAGGTGATCTAGACGTTCATTATCTAATTTGGAAAACACTATGATGTCATCTTGGTAAACAACTAGAAAGTCATGGATTTCTTTTGCAAAAGCTATGTCGATGCTCTTTGGAATGTTGCTCCAGCATTCATCAATCCAAAACACATCTTCAAATACATGAAAGTACCCCAGGGAGTGGTAAATGTAGTGTTTGCTTGATCCTCTAGTTGATCTAAGATTTGGTTGTATCCAGAGAATCCCTCAAGCAATGAAATTCTGGATGAGCCTACTACCCTCTGGAGAATGCGGTCCATTTTAGGGAGAGGGTAGTTATATTTTAATGACACTTTGTTCAAGTTCCTAAAATCAACACAAAGTCTAATTTCTCCTGTTTTCTTTCTAGTAGTGACCAAATTAGAGACCCAATCTGAATATCTAATTGGTGCTATGATTTGTGCATCATACATCCTTTTCATTTCTTTTTCAAATAATGGCATAAGAATTGATTTAATTATCCTAATCTCCTATTTAAAGGGTTTCTGATCTTCTTTGATGGGTATTTTATATTGAATTATGCTGGTATCATAAGACTTAAGGTCTTCATAACTCCAAGAAAAGACATCTTGAAACTCTTTGAACAGACTTATGTATTTCAACTTTTCATCTCGAGGTAATGCTTTGGATATTTTGAGAAGCTTGGGTTTTTCGTCTGTTCATATGTTACATTCTTCTATGTCTGCTCTTAAAGGCTCCATTTTGGGTTTCCTAGCTACATCATTTGAACCAAACAAATCTTCTAATGGGACTAATCCCTTAGGCAAAAAGTTATTTTTAAAGTTTAAAATCTGAGAATCATCATTAGTTATTTCTTCTATTTCTACTTTTCCTAAACTGTCTATTTCTACTTTAGTGAATTTAGTGGGTTTATCTACATCTAAAGCATTTATATCTATTTCATTGTGTATGATGTTATCTATTGTTTATTCAGTATGTTATAGTTCTGAAACTCTCCTTCAACATTCATGAAATCATAGATTTGAGAATCTTGTGAAAAAATTTGCCAATATTTCATATTATCAGGTATAACAGGCTTGTGTCTAACTTTTGCTGTATACTAGTGGTTGGGTTGAAAAGGTAATTTGCAAGTGCTAGCAAAAGTAGCCAAACTGTGAGCTTGCATGTTATGTTTCCTAGGAATAGCAACAAAATTAGTTTCAAGAAGTTCCTTAATCGGATCTAGGACAATCTCCCTGTATTAGTTAAGTCTAGGATTATTCACAGAATATTCTCTTTTAATTTGTTTGATAATCAATTATGAGTCTCCCATGATAGAAAATCTCCTGGCTCCAAGTTTTCTTACAATTTGCATCCTAAGATCAAAGCTTCATACTCTGCCATGTTGTTTGTGCATTTAAAGTTTAATCTAAAGGCATGAACTTCAGAATGATTATTTTCCATGTTGTGAATCCAAACTCCTGCACCTGCTCCTAATTTATTTACAGAACCATCAAAATCTAAATGCCATAGAGACTCATGAAATATGTTTTCACTATCAGGTGCTTTATACTTTTCTTCTACAGTTGTGATTTCATTTTTGCCATTGTCTGAATTATACAAGATAAATAAGTCCATATCAAAATGCATGGAGTATGTAGGATAATTCTGTGTTTTTTCTGAACTACTTATCATGTATTTCATCAAGGTTTCTCTGTAAAGTTTTTTTTGCTGACCAAAAACAAAGATGGTGGCATATGACATGTGTAACTGTAGAGATCCTTGAAATTTTGCTCCCCATGAGAGAGATAATAGCATTCCATACTTAGGTGGGATATCAACAACTACTATGTACATTACAATACTCTTTACTAGGCACTGGACTAGAGTCACACACAAATATTTAATTAGGTCAAGGCATTTGACTTGGCTAGAATTAAAGGAAACAGGACCTTGTATGGTCTGGTGATATCTAAGTTCAATATCTCCATGATTGCTTTAGGCATTAGGTTATGGGATGCCCCTAAGTCTAGCATAGCATTATGTAAGATTTTATCATGAACATTTAAGCTAATGTAGAATGGAGGGATACCCCCTTGTTGATGTTTTCCATTTAATTTTGGACCAAATAATAGCTCAAGTTGATCATCATTAAGGTTTACAACATCTTCTCCTTCACTTATATTTAGTGTTTCAGTGATTTGTGTTCTGTATGATTCATTTTTCACTAACTCTGTCAAAGGAACTAATATTTTCAACTTGGCTATCTCAGTCTTAATGTTGAATGGAAATTGAGTTTTTCTTGATTGTATGAGATCTTCTTTAGTTATTGTGGTCTGTGTATTTTTATCTTCTTTATCAGAATTTGATAATTTAGTCTGTGTACCAACAGTTTTGTTTTGAATTCTCATATTTGGAATGATTTGATTAAGAGTTTCAGTTTGAGTTTTAGTTGAAGTTATATCTACAATCTTTGGGCTGGAAGTCTCCTGAGTTACTCTAGGGAGAATTTGTAGAACTTTGGTCACAGGAGCTTATGCTATTTTTTTAGTTTGGGTTTGGTCAAATTTCTTAGTGGGAATTTCAATATTTTTTTTGCTTTTAAGGCTATAATATTTGTGAACTTCATAAATAGTAGATTCATAGCCTTGTTTGTAGTCAAAGGACTCCCCAGATTCTAATTGAAATTGTTGTAACATGTATAATTCCCATTCTTCCTGAGTAAGAAAAACATCATCTTCGTTTTTAATCCCTAATAGGTTTATCTGGGTGTCCTCTTCTTCTTCATGGTTTTGTGAGCCCTTAGCATAGTTTTCTTAGAAAGGAGGTCTAATCTGTTGATCTGGTATAACATCTCTTGTTTTTCCAGTGTTAGGATTTTTCCTAAAATTGGGGTTTCTAATTGGGGGTGCTTGTTGATTCTCCCACTGAGTTTTTCTTTCCATGTTTTCTAATCTATCCATTATCCTTTCTACACTTTTAGCTAAACTATCTATTTTACCATATGAAGTGGATGGTTCCTCTTTAATGGAAACTCTTTTTTCATTTCTCATCCTAGATTTCTTAGCTAATAAATTGGCTTCTACACTAACAACATTACTTTGCATTTGTTCCAATGTTTCAGGGTTTCTTTCCCTCAACTGATAAGACATATTAGTGTCAAAACCATCAGGAAATTTGATAAGTGCTAAGTCTGGTGGAGGTTTGATATTAGCAGGGATTGCATTGTAGATACTGTTGAACCTAGTACAATAATCCTAAATAGATTCATTAATAGCTCTTCTAGTGTTTTCATATTCAGATAATATTTGTAATGGGTTTTTCTTTCTTTCCCATCTATCAATAAACAATCTATGGAAAGCAGCCAAATCAACAATATTATTAGCAAGTAAACATTTGAACCATTTTTTAACATCCCCTACCAGTGGTTGGGCAAATAGTCTCATTTGGACATCAGATTCATTAATCTCATGCAGCTCAAAATAGTTAGTCATTTTATTCACATGCTGTTGGGAAGAATACTGACCAGTAGCATCAAACAATTTTTTTTTTTTTTTACTTTGATAGTCTTGGGGCATGGCATGTAGTTGGAATGGTAAAACCAAAGGTGCATATCTGTCTGCCATGGCTAAGATTTTGGTTTGACTGGGGGGAAAAGTAGTGGTGCTTGAAGAAGGACTTGAGATGGCTGTAGATGAACTAGATGAAATTGAGATGTTTGGTTGGAGAGGAAGTTGAGGTATAAATGGTTTAGGGGAATGAACTTTGGTGGATATTATAGGTGAGGTGGTAGTAAATGAAGCTATATTTACAATTTTTGAAGAATCTATAGAAATTTCAGGGGTAGCAGCAGTTAAGGCAGCTAATTCAACTGATTGTTGAAGATAGGCCTCATCTATTTGCCTTATCAATGTAGAGGTTAAAGATTCTAGTTTATCAAAAGTATCCAAAACATGTTGATCTAAATTTGGATGTACAGGAACCTTTTTTGACTCAATGAATTGAATAAAATTAGGGTCTATTATAGTTTCATGAATTGAATTTTCTGATTTGGTTCTAAATAAAGAAAGCTCAAATGATAAATCAAACTGAATATCCTCTAAACTTGATAATTATTTGGGGAGGGAATTTGCTTTAATTAACTGACTACTACTTCCTTGAGTTTCTACCTTTTTTGATTTTCTTAAAATTCTGTCAGGGTCATCAACTATTGTAGCAAGGTTTGAATCTGGATTTGCCCTGGTATACTGTGTTCTCTTGGGAGCCAGAATTTTAAAATTTTAATTGTTTTATGAAATTTTTTAACAACTCTAAAATGATTTTAAGGCACAAAAGATAAGATTTAAGATTTCCTTAAAGTTTTATTAAACTAAGGACTATTCCCCAGTATGGTCGCCAATATGTTATCACTCCAAAATTTCTCTAGAGTTATTGTGAAAGAAATGATAGAGGTAACCACAAACCTAATTTGGAAATTAGGATCAAGCCTTCCTAATGCTCAGAGAGGGCTCTCTCTCTTTATGATTTAACTTTGTTTAGTTAGATGATTTTAGGCTAGTTATTTATGCTCTAATTGGGTTTTGATTTTGATTTGGTGGTGGGATCACTAACTTAGATGGATAGAGGGATGTCTTTTATCATTGGGCTATGGGGTCAAGTGTCAAGACAACAGGACTCGACCAAGTTCTAAAGATAGTGTTTACAGAGAAAGGTAGCTGAGTAAATTTAGATCTAAAGGCTGGATGGTGAAGTGGTTTTCAATCGGGGTCAAGGAGCAATTAAGGGTTCCTCAAAACAGATAATGAAGGAAATGGTAGGGGTCAATAGAAACTAGGGAGAAATGAAGGATTCCTTAGTTTGGATATCAGAAGAAAACATTAAAATGATTAACTGTTCAAGACAAAGTGTACTTAAACAAATTCTGAAATAAATTTCCAGTTAACTCATTCAATTTTAGATAACATGAAAGTTTGTGAAACACTTAAGAAAATAACTATTTGACAAAAAGAAAATACATCACTGAAGTGGCTCAACACATGAATCTTGTAATGCAATTTATTTATTACTCAGTCCAGTTTGTTGACTTGATAAATTGGTACAATGAACCCTCAGGTTACAAATCAATACAACTATAGAAATGTATAGAAATCCACCCTCTATACTTCGAATTGTGAAGTATTTATATAAAAACTTATTACAAAATATCCCAAACTGTCTTGGGCATTAATCTAGGAAAAACAATATATTCAACTACTGCAGTCTGTCCCTGTTTATTAGGCTGTGCTGTCAGATATTTTGTAGCCTTTTCTCATTTGCTGTTTGTCTTCCACACTGACTATTCTTTTACTTTGCCTTTTGACTGATAATCTTTTATCTGATACTCTTTCATCTAAGCTGACCTTCTACTTTTCTTTTACTATTCTCTATTCAATTTTACTTTGCAATTTTATAGTAAGTAATTTAACTTTTCCCATGTCTCTGCATCTGGTAATTTAATATTTACCATTTTTTTTGTAGATTTCCTCTGCTTCTGTATACTTTGCAAAGGTGGGCTTATTTACAAAAAGGTGTTTTACCTCATGTTGGAGGTAAAAGAGGTTCTCAAAAGTTTGGTACAAAACCTTTCTTGTAGGCATCCCCTTCATAGAAGAATTATTGGCTTGACCTCTTGCCACTTCTTTGATTTTCCTATTGTAGCCTTCTTGTGGCATCAATTTGTCATTTATTACCAAGGGATTTGGCAAACCTTTCTGCCTTAAAGCATCAAACTTAACCATGAACCTATTTATAGCCAGCTCCATGGTTTGGAATTTGTCCTAAAGGTTCATCATTAAGTTCCTCTTGGTGAGCACTTTCTTCACCTCAAGTATGGTGCCAGTCCTGTTAGCTATGTCCAGCTCCTACAATTCATATTTATTTTTAGAGTTAAGGAATTGGATTATCCTGGTGGCTTCTTCTGGCATGTCTCCAAGTTCAGCTTTAACTCTCTGAATTGCTTCTGTAGCCTCTTTGACTAAATCATTTTGTACAAAGATGACTTGTATAGATGGCCAAAAATCATTGACTGAGTCAATGATAATAGCCCATAATTGTTCTTTAGCTTCGGCAAGTAAATCCTTCAATGTTAACTCTTTCTCCAAATTCTTGATTCTTTCAGTTAACCTATTTGATTTCTGAACTTCATTCTTGTGCATAATCTAGGCCAATTTCTTCTCATCCTCCAGACTTGTTATCTGTTCTTTAAGTTTGTTTATTCCAATGGTCAGAATGGATATGTCTTCCATAGCTTTGACCAGTTTACTTTCCTCATCACTTGGCTGATCTGTTGCTGTTGTTGATGTAGACGCTGTTGCAGCTAGAAGTGTTGTAGCTAGTGGAGCTATGGGGGCCAATGAAACTGCCAAGGTTGATGGAACTGTTGTAGTCACTATGGGAATGGCAGTGGCAGTGGCTGTCTCAAGGATGGCTTGTTTCAGCTATATTAAGCTGTCCAACTCCTTCGCCATTTCTTTCAATTGATCATTTAATTGAATAATGATATCCATCGTCTCCTCTTGTTGAGTTTGGATTTCAAGGACCTCCTTGGTTTGTGGATGCTCTGAATGAGGCAGCTTCAATTGTTTCTTTAAAGCAACAATATCCTCATTTTTCTTCTTTATCAATTTCTCTGCAGCCTTGACATCATTGGGATTATATCCAGGCTCAATCACCAAGTCTTCCAGTAACTTGGTGATGTTGTCCTTGGCCTGTGAGGATGCCTTTTCTAGCTTGAACTGTGCGGTGATGTTAACTAGTGAGCTTTGAGGCTTGTGCACAGTAATTGCTTTATTTGTCATTGTGGATGAAGTCGTTTTTAACATATTCTCCGCCATTATCTGATCTTAGCTTAAGAATTTGATGTCCAGATTGTTTTTCAACAAAGGCCTTAAAGGCCAAGAATTTGTTAAATACTTCACTCTTGAGTTTTAAGAAATATACCCAAGTGCGTCTGGAGAAATCATCAATGCAAGTTAAGAAATATTTGTAGCCAGAGAAGGAAGCAACTGAAAATGGACCACATAAATCACTATGCACAAGCTGTAGAGGGGCCGAGGCGTGCCAAGAGGCACGTTTTTCAAAACTGTCTCGATGATGTTTTCCGAGTACACATCCGGAACAAACACCATCTTTGCAAGATACCATGGGAAGACCCGTCACCATATTTTCTTTACATAGGTTCTGAAGAGAGCGATAGTTTAAGTGACCAAAT
>APFE030442282.1:17194-30615 GCA_000404065.3 Pinus taeda | reverse complement strand
TCAAGTGTCGGTAATACCGAGGAGAGAATGAACCGTCAGATCACTACATATCGTGACCGTCAGATTGTAAGTTACAAATGTACGTAGTAAAGAAACACACTTTACCTAACTCTATACTAGACCAAGTTATACTTAACTATTCCTACGTGTCGAAATATCCTAACAACCTTCTTCCCTAATTATTTTTACATTTCTGTACTCATTGGCTGGAGTCTGTAGGATGGGAGTAATAGTCATCTGTTCCTGTAGGGATGGAACCTACATAAAGGAACTAGTATTAATCTTCTTTTCCACATCTATTAAAGTACTCTCCACATCTATCAAATTGTTTTCCAACCATTCTGATTGGTTGGCATATCTCTCAATGTCTGGCCTGGGATCATGTATGAAAGGACTCAATTTGAAGTTGAGCCTTAGTTTATTTATGACTCCATTAGGGTCATACTGCCACATGAAACCACTCTTGAAGTTCATATGCTGTAAGATTTTGTCTGCCTCTAGTCCCTCTTCCCTATTATTACAAATAAAAGGGCCCAATTGGTTTTTCATTTTAAACTGGGTCTTCTTCCTAGCTAACAAGAAATTAACTTCATTAGAGTTTATGATTTGCCTGAAATACTCTAATGTAAATATCCTCATGGGGAGGTATTTGGGCAGCTTATAGGGAGTGAGTTGGCATCCATATATCTTGATTTATGTGTGGTTCTGGTATAGATACCAGTCTCCCACTCTACTATTCTTAGCCAACTACAAAAATATCTTAATCTCCTCACTTATCCTGGGTTGATAACTACTGATTAACATGTTTATAATAGGATGAACAAATGAATCAATGAATTCTTTATAACCAAAAACAGTGGAATATATTTGGATCAATGGTGTCCAAAAGATGACAGATCTTGGATTGCCCTTGGTGTCTAACTTTTGGATGTTGATTGGAAACTTGTCTAACTGAAAGTATAAGAACATATGAAACAATACTGATGAATACTTGAACACTCTCTCATTTGGTAATCTGATAAATTGTTCATGGATTCTGTCTGCTATGAACTGAGCAAAGTTGTAAACTGTAGCAGGAGGCTTGCCTGGGCAAAAGATAGAAAGGAAAGCAAGAACAACCTCATCCACATGTTCATTAGTGGTCTACCCTAGTATGCAAGAGAGCATGGTAATAATTTGTCTGCCTCTCTCAGAGAAAATGGTGGCAGGATATGGAGGACTATCTGTAAGAGTATGAGACTCCTCTATGATGAAAGTTTGAAAAATCTGAGCCTTCTTGGGAAGGTCTAGCTTTGTTGTAGAGTTCAAGTAAACCTTCAATGGAAAGTGGGGTCTCATTTGGGCATGGCTGGATCTATAGCATTTGAATTATTTATTCTGTTGTAATGGTGAATAAAACCTATTGGTTAGGGGTGACTATGGCTCTTTGACTAGGGACATAACAAGCTTGGCAGAAGTGGATGATTTCTAGGAATAGGTGTACTTGTGGGAACAAGTACTTGGGAAAATTGGACTCCCATAAGTGAATGTAATCATTATGGTTCAAAAAGTTGTCTTTACTCTAGCAGTGGAGTTTCAATAGGTGGGTATGAGAAGCAGTGTCCTTGATTTGAAATTATCTATCGACTAATGGAAGGTGGTCAATATCCAGGTGAGGGGTTTGTAGAGGTCTTACATCCAGAGAGGTTTGGGAAGCCATAATTTGGTTTATTGAAATGAATTTCTTTTTCTTTGGCTTTATGAGTGAGGTTAGAAGCTCTGGAACAGTGGGGAGGGTAATTGCAATGTGTATAACAGGGTTTTTGGACACACAATAAGGATTTCTTGAGTTTAACAATGTTTTTTAAATTAATTTACTTAATTATTCTTTCAATAATCATTGTGCACAGATTGAATCACAGGCTGTTCTGGTTCTATCAAGAATACCTAGAAATTTGAAGGTTTTGGTGCGTAGACGGGGTTCTGTGGTGGCAGTAAAGGCTTTTGAGGCTTCAATTGTCAATTCTGCTGCTTCAATTTGGTGTCTACAGTGTCTTTGGGTGGCAAAAGTTGGTAAAAATAGTCACGCAGAGGTTCATGGTGTCAAAATTGGTTAACAAAGGTTTACAGTGAAAATGAGCAAAAAGAGTAAAATGGGGTTTTTTCGGCCTTTTAACATATAACGGTTACATTTTGGTGTGAGTATTGGCGAATGAACAGTGGGCAGTTTTGGTTTTAGATGGGGAGGTCGTTTTAGGCCATATCACACTGCTTTTGTATGGAGGGCATTATTTTTCACGAAAACGCGATATGACCTATTGTCGCCACATAGCCAAACAATGCTCGGCTAAAACCACAAATCTCACGTGTTCTCGGACCGTTAACTGTTTGATGATGAGTCTACATGATATGGCTATGCGCCGTTGGATCTAGAGGTGGGAGATCAGAGGGATATTGTGCAGTGAAGTTGCACGGATGGAGTTGGGCTATGGCTGGCAGGGCCCGGGGTTTAAATACAATAATTTGTAATTAATTAACAAATAATGATGGGATTTTAATATAAGCAGCGGGTTAATGAAATGTGGGGACCATGGGTTATATGGCAAAGTTTTTAACTATACACCAAAGTTTGGTGAGTTAAAAAGGGGGTTGGGGAATTATGACGTGGGGGAGTTTAATTACATAAAGAGGGGGTATAGTAAATAGCATAGGATAAAAGGGATTTAGTGGGTTTTTTAGGGGAAAAGGTGAAATTAACAGGGGAGTGTATTATTTTTTATGGGAATGGGTTTCACACTAGGGAAAAGGGTTTTGGGAAGGGGGAATGATTTTTTTGAAGGGTAATGTCTAGGGAAATGTGTGAAACAAAGGGATAAAAGGTCAAAATGAGGGGAAAGGGTTTTTACAAGTAATGAAGGGATAGTGAGGGGGAATTAATAAAGTAAGTATGCAGGGGTGTATTGAAATGGGGGGAAATTATTAAATAAGCTTTAGTACTCTTTCACAATTCCTCCGGTACATGAAACATAGGGTTAAGTATGATGAATGTGCTTTTGACTTAGAAACCCTATGAATTTGAAAAACTTCTTCTACCTACCCTTTATTTACCCTAATATTTCCTCTTCATTTATTGGGTGCATTTAAGCTTGCCGACCCTTCATTTATTTTTCTTTTGATAAGCAAACTATCTAATTTTAACCTTATAACTTCCAATGGCTTAGATTAAAATGATGAGCTCATTATTATTCTCTACCTAACTACTGATTTGCCAAGATTAAACAATTTGGCTAGATCATTTTTCTCTATCTATCAACATGAAATTTAAAGCATGACCGAGTCAAGATTAAACTATTTGACCATCATGGATTGTGGCATTTCTGACAAGTTGCACACAATCTTATTTTACAAAGTAAAGTAAAAGGTAGTGGCATTTGAATTTGCACACTTTCATGATCTATTCTTATCTCTTTTTGGGGTTCATATCTTTTACCTTTTTGGTCTTTTTCTTTCTTTTTGTCCTTTGATTATTCTTTTAGGACATACTCTCTACGTTTTTTAATTTTAATATGGGAAAACATTTTGCAAAAAGAAAAATTATGTATAATATTACAAGAGTAACCGTAGCCAATTCAAAATTATGAATCCTATTATTATAGCACCCTAATAGGATGATGAAATTACGGTTTGGGTATGCTAATATGTGGATGACAGAAAAATACAGTGGAAAGGATGATCTGCGTGATCATTTGGCACGATGGACTAACACCTAGGGAACAAAACTACAACCAGAATGGGTGCATATTCTCTGTCATCCCTTAGATACAATCCCAATGAACTGGTATTTGGAGACAGAGCTTCGCCATGGGACTGCTAAACGAGACATTTTAAGGGAGAATTTTCTATTAACTTTTAGCTTTGAGATGGGTTTGAGAGCATTGATGAGGTGCTACAGGAGATAAAGTAGCTATATTTAGAACGCTAAAGGAACCGGTAGAATGGGATCAGCTAGATTGGAGTACACAACTGTTCCATGCGTTGGAATGTTACAATGTGATCACTGAAGAAGATGAGGAAGATCCACGGAATATTACCATTCCAAAGACCAAGGTACAATGCGAAGTTGAAGGATCGAAGGTTGCGAACCCGGATATATCTTAACCTTTGAAAACTTGACAAGTAAACATTGGATCTAAAGTAGAACCTAAGTTCATGAATATAGGAGACTATTGGGATGAAGATAAGGTTGATAAGGTAGCTGAGCTATTGCGCAAGTACTAAGATTTATTCCTAATGAAGTTTTTAGATTTGAAAGGAATCAACGGAGATCTAGGTGTTATGAAGATTATGCTGAAGCTGGATGCGAAGCCTGTTAAGCAGAGGCCTTATCATCTAAATCCAAAATATAAAGAGAAGGTGCGCCAAGAATTGGATAAGATGCTGGATGCCAGTATTCAAGAAAAGAAACAGAAAGGAGAAATTCGTATATGCATAGATCTAAGAAAGTTGAATGATGTATGCGTGCATGATTCATTTCCAACACCGTTTACTGACGAAGTGTTAGAGAATGTTGGTGGACAGGAGGCGTATTCATTTACTGTTGGTTTTTTGGGATATCATCAAGTAAATATCGTGCTAGAAGATCGAAGCAAAACAATCTTTGCGATTGAGTGGGGTTGCTTTCAATATACAATTTTTCCATTCGGATTGAAGAACACGCCTGGAATCTTTTCGTGGGTTGTGATCGCAACATTCAAAGAGTTTATTCATAAATTCTTGGAGGTGTATTTTGATGATTGGACTGTGTTTGGATTAGTGAAGCGCCATGTTGCGAGCCTATGCCTTATGCTGGATACATGTCAAAGGTATCAGATCACACGAAACTTGAAGAAGTGCGTATTTTGTGTGTGTGCCCTTATGGATTTTACTTGGCCATGCCATATGTAAACAGGGATTGATGGTGGACCCTACGAAGATCACCGTAATTGTGAATTTGGAAGCTCCTATGAATGTGAAACAACTGCATGCCATATTGGGACACACTGGGTATTATAGGAAGTTTATTAAGGCGTATGCTCAGATAACCATGCCGATGGAGAAACTATTGAAGAAAGATGCGATGTTTTGATGGGATGAAGACTGTCAGCAGTTTGGATGTTCTAAAGGAAAAGATGGTAACTGCACCTATTTTGGCATTTCCAGACTGGAAGAAGGAATTCCATGTGCATGTAGATGCCTCTTGCATTGTGCTTGATGCAGTGTTAACAAGGGCATGTGAAGGAGAGATTGATCATCCGATAGCATTTCCTAGTAGAAAATTATCCAAATAAGAGGATAATTACTCCACTATAGAGCGTGAAGGGCTGACCATGGTCTATGCACTACAAAATTTTAGTCATTATTTGTTGGGTGGTCACTTTAAAATGTATACAGATCACTTTGCACTGTGTTAGGTTCCTATACCAATAGGAGTCATAATTTTGAATGACTAAGGTTAAGCAATATTGTACATACCTTTGCTTTCTGCAAATGTTTTCCATATTAAAAAATAAAAAAATATAAAGAGAGTATGTCCTAAAATAATAATCGAAGGACAAAAAAGAATAAGAAGAGGTAAAAAAATGAAGATATATGAACCCCAAAAAAAAAAGAGATCATGAAAGTGTGCAAGTCAAAATGCCACTACTATTTACTTTTATGCATAGTAATGATTGTGTGCAGCTTGTTATTCATGCCACAATCCATGGTAATCAAACTATTTAATCTTGATTATACCATGCTTTGAATTTTATGTTTATAGTTAGAGAATAAAATTTGACCAAACAGTTTAATCTTGGTAGATCATTAGATAGGTAGAGAAAATAAAAGGATCTCATCAGTTTAATCTGAGCCCTTGGATGATATAAGGTTAGAATTAGATAGTCTACTTTGTAAAAGAAAAGGATTAATATGGTTTGCTAGCCTAAATGCACCCAAATAAAATGAAGAAAAAATGGTAGGGTAAGTAAAATGAGTAAGTAGTAGAAAGGTTGCAGAAATATCAAGTGATTACACAAAAGAACTTATGTCATGTTTAAATGCATCTTTCAAATGTGCACAAGAAGTAAAAAAAGCAAGGACAATGGTTTACAACTTGGTTTATTTTAACATCCCCTCAATCATTTCACCCCTCTACTTACTAATTTCCCATAAAGAAGTTCTAAGTACTTAAATCCTTTAATTCAAAGAGGCTCAGAGCATTTCTCTGACTTTTGGAGGGACCAGACCCTCGACTTAATGACTTATGGACAAAAAGTGTAAGAATCCCCTTCATAAAATTAATCTCCCTTCATTTCCCCTCATTAGCTTAATAAATCCCTTTTCCTAAGGAAAAACTTCACTTGCCTAGGAAAGGTAAACCCCCCCCCCCCACGTTAAAACATATTTCATTCAAAAACCCACAAAAGAATTTTATCCTAAGTGTTAAGTGTATGTAAAACACACAAATATTACATGCTACATTATGCTTAAGGGATATTACCCACTCCACTCATTCACTTCATATTAATTTTTAATTTTATTACATAATCCCTAAAACTCCATTCTCCCGTATTAATTAATTCCTTTATATAAATAACCTAATCCCTTAGTTTTAATAAAAGCTATATAAATCACCCATATCCCGACAAAATTAATTGATCTTGGCATTTAACCCCGCCCAATCGCCTATTCCTATCATTAAACAATGCTTGATATGTTAACCTAGGATTTATTACTAAATTAATCTCAAACCACTGTGATTAGTACCCCTACCCCGCCCCGCCCCCCGCCCCCCCCCCCCACAACTCCCATTCATTTCCTACGCGCATCTTCTCCACCCAATTACCGTCACATCACAATTGTCCAAATCTAACGTCCTACAACCATATCGTTCGAACCCAATCGCTGACCTTTACTCGCCTGATAAGGCGGTTTTCCCTAACCCCTTGAATGCTACGTGTCACGCTCTAAAGCACATCTGGTGACCCCTCCTAAAAACCGCTCGCGCCACAAAAGTGGTGCGATGACCAACCAATACTTCTTCCTCACTTAATTGGAAAAACCGCCAACTGTTCATTCATAAATGAACTCGCTAAAAATAATTGTTTTTTATAAAAGGCCACGAAGCCCTCTTTTCACCCTTTTCACTTATTTTTTCTCTGTAAACTCTGAAAACCATTGCAACTCCTGCACATGCCAAACTTGCCATAGACCTTCAAATTCGCTCCCGAAGATGCTGTAGACAACCCAACTGACCTCTTATTCTATACCAGAACCATACAAACCTCTGCAACATTCGTGAACCATCAATTTGAAGCCAATTCACGCAATTCCAGGAATTTCACCATAGAACACCACTCCCCTTTCAAATTTAGAAACGTTCGACCTGTCAAAGTATTTTCATTAAGTAAAATTAATTGAAAAAGACTTTAAATTTAAGAAACCTGCAACCAAACCCTTTGATAAGTTTCCAATTTCCATTGAAAACCTTTTTAATAAACCCCCAATGCCTAATTCAAATCCACAAGAACTGAATAAATGGCTGCCCCTGTTGCCCTAGATGTTAGACCTATCACAACTCCTCATTTGGACCTCGACCACCTTCCCTTGGCTGACAGGGATTTCCAAATCAAAGATACATATACTCAGGGCCACTTGCTTAGAATCCATTGTCAAAGTAGTGATAGATACCTCAACCATGTTGATGATATTGGCCTTTAGGAGTCAAATTTGCCCAAATATCAGTTTCCCCAAGTACATATCTTCCTAGAAATTGTTCATATGTGCCATGCATGCTACATCTCTAGCCATAGAACGATAATGTATCATGAATAAAAGGCGTTGTTTACTATCACAGTTGAATCCATAAATGAAATGCTGCAACTCCAACTAGGACCAAACTTGACTGACCCAATTGTTCCAAGATTTCATTGTTGAAGAGCAACACATTCATAAAAATCCCCCCCATATCTTTATGCCACATTCTCTAAAAGGGGCAAACAAATCATCACCATGATATCACGTGTCCTAGGATGCTCTACTGATGAATTCGTTGATGAACTTGTCCTAGCTGTCATGTCAATCTATACCTCAGGACAACCTCCTACTGTTGTGTACAATTATGCTGAGTTCATAGCTGAGAAAATGCATGAATAGTTCACCAGGATGAACAATGAAAGAGTATTCAAATACTCATCTGTCCTCTACCATATGTTCTTATATTATCGGACAAATAGATTTCCTTTTCCCATCCAGAAGCTGGATACCAAAGGCCAGCCTAGGTCTGTCATTTTTTGGACCCCACTGTTCCATAAGTATAACTCACCATATACCTATTTAGATTTCATATATTCTTTCATTCATCTAGTCATGATTATGCTGAAAGGAAGCCCTCCACCCAGGATAAGTCCAGAGATCAAAAGGGTCATTCAGTTGTCTAAACAAAGCAAAGTGGGAGATTGGTATCTTTACCAAAACCACACAGAAATAAGGATTTATGGTTGCTAGCTTGCACCATATAAACTACCCAAATACCTCCCCATGAGGTTATTTTCCGTAGAGTACTATAGGCAAATAATGAACTCTGGTGAGATAAATTTTGTCTCGGCCAAGAAAAGATCACAATTCAGAGTAAAAAACCAGTTAGGCCCCTTCATTTGCAATTCTAGAGAGGCAGGGAAGGAAGCAAACCAAATTTTGTAGCAAATGAAGTTCCAACAGAGTTTCATGTGGAGGTATGAACCTCAAGAATTCATGACCAGATTGAGAAAAAAGGCCAAGTTCAGACCTTATATCCACCACCCCATACCAGAGATAGAAAGATATGCAAATCAATATGAGTGGGTGGAAAAGACTCTTGTAAATAGAGACAGTACAAAGGTAGATGTAGAGAATGCCTTATGTGACTTAGAAAGGTAGTTTGATGAGAGCTCATTTCTGCAGGTACCCAAACAGTAAGAGCCAACCATGAGCATCCCTCCTATCATGCACACTCCCAAAAATGAAGAAAGAAATCCTAAGAGGAATAGAGAGGGAGCTTCCACTTCAGGCATGGATACATCTAATGTAAAGTATGAAACCAGTCATAGCAAAAGGCAAAGGCTCAATCCTGTTTCTGAACAGGAAGATACAGAAGGATCGGCATAGGTGACCAACACTGGTTTGGACAGAAGGAAGGGTACAACCCCATCTAGGGAGACACATGAACCATCCATGTCACAAACTTAGACGTTGGAAAGACAAATTAGTGTGGTAGTATCCTCATTCAGTAGGCCAGATGACAGAGATCAAGACATAAAGGATAGATACAAAGAAATCAAAATGAGGAATGAGAATCTCAAAGCTTAGACATATGCTCAATATCTGAAAATCACTCCCACAAATCAAACAAGGCTGATGTCAGCTTTTGACATGAAGGAGGGAAAACTTTAAATGCCCTTTATCAATTCTACAACATAGTAGCCCAAGACATCATCAGATTTCAAGAGGGTTGACTTTGAAGTATTGGCAAAGGATATTCATCCCATAGACCAAATAGAACTGCATAAATAGGTTGAAGAGATAATATACTCCACCCTTATAGGTAAAGCCATAGCTTCCCATTAGATACAAAACTCATTGAATAATATCTTGGCACATTTTCAGTTGGAGAAGGCCTCCTCACAAGCCAAGATACCAGTATTAAGTCTTTGGAAGACTTAGTTATTGAGTTGGGATATGATCCCTGTTAGCCTCCTGCTGCAGCAGATTACTCATATTTCATGATTGACATTTTTACAGGCCAAATATGTCATACTTTGCATGCTGCAATGCTCCATATTTGCTAAACAGTCACCAAGGAGAGAATGCTACTCAAAGTTCATCTAACTGCTTTCCAATTTTGAAGAGTCATTCCAGTTTTGTAGAATTTTCAGACTAAAGGAAGGTCCAAACAGCTTAATCTTGGTCTCCCTAGGTTTGAATTTCCTGTTTTAGAATATAGAGAATGAAAATCTGTCCAAACAGCTTAATCTTGGCAGATTCTTAGATAGGTAGAGAATCAAAGGAGCCCAACTGCTTAATCTGGGCCCTTGGAAGAAATAAGGGTAGTTGTAGATAGGAACGCATAAAAAGAAAAAATTGAAATGCTGGGTCTGTAAGTCTAAATGCACCCAAACCAAAAGAAGAAAAAATGTTAGGCAAGTAGACTGGGTAGGTAGTTTTGAGGTTGCAGAATCCTGATTTCTGATCAACTCTATGTTTTCAGAATATCATCTTTACTCAGGTCACAGTCATCAGGCAATTTCATATGGAGGAGCTCAAATCAGACATAACTAACTTCCCTTTTTTCCTCTTCCCCAAATCATTAACTAATCTCCCCAAAAAGAGGTCAAGATCTGCTTGATATCTCTTAGTTTCATCATTTTCCATGACATTAACCTTGGTGAAGATCTGCTTCACTCAAAGAGGATCCATACTTTCTCTATAGGGTTCTATCTCCCCTTTGAAGCCTAAGATCTCTGAAACTTAGCGCTTTATTGTCATCTCCATATTAACTACTGACATTATTATTTAACTCCCTATATTTTCCCCATCCCCCTACTAAAACTATGTAGATAATCCCCTTATGTAAATATCCCCTCCCCCTGGTTGAAAATAACCATAAATACCCCTAGGAATTGCTCAGTTTATCTGAAACTTGGCAGGAACCCTCATGCTCCACCTTCAAACCATCTTCTAATGAAATGGACTCCTTCCAAAGCATAAAATTCCTTTCTAAGTTATCGGACCCCTTCCGAGGCCTCAAATACTCTTCAAAAGCACATACTCACTCCTTCCAATCACAATAACCCTTGCCAATTGCCTTAACATTCTTCTGATCCTTGTGAACCCTCTCCAACATGACTATCGCAATCGGAGGTCACAAGGGTATTATGGCTCGCTGTTGTTCTTTCCCGATGAACACTCCGCCGATGCCATCTCGCGATCGGCATATCGCAATATTTTATACCACATATCTGTGCCCCTTTCCTTTTTTCCCGATGCGATATCGCGATATCGGCGATCGGCGGTCGCAAGCATCGCGTTTCCAAAATAAATACCTTCTCATTCTCCGTCGATGCGATATTGCGATCGCATTGGAAGAAGTTTATCGCATTGCAGTAACATATAAGTCACCCTGCCACGTCACCTCGCTGACGTCATCCACCGTATAGTTGACGTCAGCATCCAGAAAAAGGAAAAAACACACAAGCGCGAAAGTCGAGCTTCGGAGCTTCGGAATAAGAAACGGAGGCAGTTTTCGATCGCTGCGGGAAATGAGCGATATTGGGGAATCTTTAGGGAATCTTTTGATTCCTTGGCCTTTTTTGCACCGGAAAAGCCCGAAATTGCCCGATTTTGCCAGATGAAATGAATTTGAAGACAGAGAGAGACCAGGAACAGGAATTAAAGAGTATCGGATTAAATATGCAGACAGAAAGCACGTCAAAGAGTATCAGGAAGTGGCGAAGACCATCAATGTAGCAGCGAAGAGTATCAGCGAAGATTTTGGCAGCGGCCCAAAGCAGGTGAAAATTAAACACCTTCCAGCAAAGTCAAAGAAAAGGGCGAAGCCGCTCAAGGCTCTCAAATCACGGTTATTGCACATTTAACTCACACAAGATCAGAACTGCAAATCCCAAAGCATAGTTATTCCAACAGTACTGCATCGAGCCACCAAGGGCCACATTACACTCTTTTTGATCTAGCTACCTCTGACACAGTTCAATAGATATTTACCTGCATTTAATTTTGGCACAGTTTTAGGTTTAGAAATCTCTTTTTGCAGACCTGTTTTTAGGTCGATTGTAATAAATGTTTTGAGATATTTACACTATAAAAACAACCCTCAAGACTGTATTAAGGGTTGGTTGGTTGGTTGACAAGCTATTTTTAGCTGATTTTGTTCCATGAGAGACTCGCACTGTAATACCTGATAGTTTCTGTAATCAGAGACTGCTTATGAGATTTGGAGAATGGATTGTTCACTGTGTTTAATGGTTGAAGAGTGATTATGGAATTCTTGTGCTGTTACATAACTCAATAAGTGCTTCTTACCTCTGTTTTCCATTCATAAGTTACCATCTAAACAACAGAAAAGAAGATTAGCTTAGAATTTTTTTAATTACACTCTATGCTCAATTTCTGTTGTTCCTTTATGTTTTCTTCTGTTTAGGCATAAATATGAATTCCACATGGCTCATGTTTGACCTAACCTTATCACGCATGACAGTTATCCAGGGATTCTTCATTGCCCCTAGATAGAGATCATCCTTCCCTCTGTTAAGCTGAGTGAGAGATTCTTAAGTGCCTCTCATTCCTTACATGTCATTCATCTTTTTAGTTTGAAAGTTGTGTTATGTGCAGCTATCCCGCTCCATATTCCTCTAGTGACCAAGAAAACGCACTGGCAATCCTGACCCATGACTCCACGCCCAATGGTTTGAAACTTATCACTTCATGAATTGCCTCTTTGCTTGAAAGCATCTACCTTCCATCCAAACAACACAAACAAAATCCCGAAACTAACAACTAGCCTAAAATCATCATAAACAAAGTTAAATCATAAAGAGAGAGCCCTCTCTGATTGCAGGTGGGCTAGAACCTGCAGTCCAAAGATTGGTTTGTGGTTACCTCGGCCGTATCCCTACTGGATCTTAGGGACAACCTGAGTGATAACATAATGGCGACTCCACTGGGGACCTCCTCAGATAATCTCACTAAACCAGTCTGCAGCCCCACAGAGGAAGAAACCGACCTTTGAAAGCCTCGGTCGACCTGTGTTCTTAGAAAATTTTTCCAAATATAGAATAGAAGCTGGCTCCTAAAAAGCAAACGTGTAATACACGATCAAATCCTGATCCCAATCGCCCAGCTGTTTTTGAAAATCCGAATTTAATTCCTAAGATCATTAGAAAACAAAAGCAAAAAGAAGACCCAACTGTTGTGAGTCCTGAAACAGTTCAGCCAAGCAGTGTTCCAACCCCTGTCAAAGTTTTATTCTGGTCAACCCCAAGTTCCCCTGGTTCATCACCCCCTTCTCCAAGCATCGCTTCTACACCTCCATCCTATACTCCTACTACCACTACTACTCCTTCTACCTCGGTTGTTCCTGTTATCCCCGCTGCCCTAGTTTTTCCGCTTATCCCCATCATCATGGCTAATAGACATGTTCCCTTATAGTTTCCCACTAATCCCGGGGCTATGCCTCAGGACTACCAGACAAAAATCACCTATTTTGATGGCAGGAAATCCTGCACTGCCCTACAGCATACAAAGAAAATGCAGGATTATTTCGAGAGTTATGAAATTGATGATGACAGTGTAAGAAATCACATGGTATTTAGAGTTTGATGGTTCTGTTAACAAGTTAGGAGCAGGGGCCGGAGTATGGATTTACAATACAC
>APFE030442280.1:125768-143402 GCA_000404065.3 Pinus taeda | reverse complement strand
GAGGTTTTGTCATTTGAATCATCCAAGAATTATTCATTTATGTAATTTAAAGGAGGTTTCCCCCTCGAAGAGGCTGAATTCTAAGGCGTTGATCTATCTTTTCTATCTTTTCTTGAGCTGGTTTCATAACATACAAAATATTCTTAGGACATGTTTTGAACACTTAACGTTGACATATGCTTATTTCTGGCTTTTTTTGGAACTTTTTTTTTTTAATTTCCTTTTTCAATAGTGGATCTTAATGGGTCCCACTGTTACATCCTTATTTGATAATCACATGATGACTTTTTTACCTTAGAGGCCATATGGAATCTCACTATTTATGCATTTTCTCTCTAAATTTTAATTCGATGCATCTTATATTTTATATTGTTTCAATGTAATTTTGTTATTTCCACCCTTACATGCAATATAAAACAATACACTTCACTTATTTGGTGTATAATAATTTTAATTAATTGACATTGACACACATTAACATATCTTGATTAGAATTTGAATATTTGATCGAGTCATTTAGCAATGTTAATATAGTTATTGTTTTGAGTTAAAATTTTAGGCCATATAATCTCGATTTAGGCACAATTAATATCATTGTTGAAAGTACCCAAAATTTCATAGTCCAAACCACCAACTTATTATTAGTCCAACCATGAATTTAGTACCATATGGTTATATGAAGGAAACCACAATTGCCATGTGAGGCAAAACATACCTTTATCTTCACCATAGTTGCATTCAACATTCATTCATTAACTCAATCACACAATTTGTACACCAATTCTTCCTTCATTTCAACAACTTAATATTCTTTCATATGCTTCTTGTCACATAATTAGTTTTCACTTTTACTAGATAAGTTTGATAAGACAGATATCTTATCACAATTTTCTTTTACATTGCAAATTATATTAACTTAAATAATAGAAGTTTGGGGGTTGGATCCATTAATTCATTACAAGATATCTACATCCACCATCATGCCTTGGGTAATGTTAGCCTGAAAAATCACCCATCAAAATGATAACTCTCAAACCATTAAGAGAAAGATTGATGCCACTTCGGAGTGTTGTCCACTTTCACAACACAACCCTCCTCTCACTTCAACATTGACATTTTAAAATCTTATGGGGGATGTCCTTAATTTAAATTTAATGAGGCTTGATTCCTCTAAACTTTTCAATTGAGCTTTACATGAATATAAATGAAATAAAGAGGGTGGATGTAACATGACTAGTGTCTATGTACAATACATAGACACTAGTCATGTTAGTGTCTATGTATTGTGCCATGGTGCTAATTCTTCATATACTAAAGCTTGATTTCATGCGGGTAGAGAAGTCTAAGCATCCCACTTTAGATGAATTCCAACATATCATATATCTTAGTCATGCATACATTGGAAGAGGGAATATGTGTGTGTGTTGTTGTTGGGGGGGGGGTTGGGGGAGCTTACACAAATACACATTGTCTATGGGTTAAATAACTAGATTAAGAACATATTCAACCAAAATTGTTGTGATGAAATAATCTAATAAAATAACGCTCTTTTAGTTTTAACATATTCTATATATACTATATATATACTTATAATATGTATTATTATTATAAAGATTAATTATATAATATATTATATAATATATATATATATAATAGATAATATAATATATATATATATATAATTATATATAGAATTAGGTCCCCATGAAGTAGGGCCATTTTCTTTCATTTTGTAGGCCATCATTGTCAAATATCATCGTTTCACTTGTTTCATGAAGCCCTTCCAATACCTTCTAATTTTAGTGTATTGGATGCACATAGGCAGTATTACCATTATAGTTTTTAAGATGTTCTATGTCACATAGGTCAAAAACATGTGTAACATCACACTTACAGGTTAGGCCAATTACCAATGGTCTTTGCGTAGAACTCTTAGATACTTTTTTACAAGATTTAGGCCTTATTGTACACTTAGGTGCTTTCATATGGAATGATTTTATTAATATATATGATAGTAAGACCCTTAGTTTATAATTACCTTGTTTTACACTAAGATGAAAAATCCCAACCATTGAAATCTAAGTTTTCCACGTGTCCCTAATGGGAAGGATGTTATCCATTTAGAGTGAAATGGGTACATCCTATTAAAGCCTCTTCCAAATGCCATGATATATCTTGAACATTGATTTAAAGCATTGAGTGAAACCTGTACCATTCATAGCAAAGTTAGGATCTTTATTCAATGTTTCAAAAATCATCATGAGTGAACACAATCCTTGAATTCCTCACCGTTAGAGTGATTCATAGCCATGATTCATGATAAGACAATCTCAATTAAAGTGCAAGGACATTAAAATGTTTCCTATATTTTCCTCCATTGATCTTCTTTTAGTGCATCTATGAATCCCTCTTTGGAACAAATAAATACATGTTAGCAATGTTTATAACCACGATACTCTTGGAACTTAAAAACTATTGGTGGATTTAGTGACAAGTATGGACTTAAACATGCCAAATATTGCCTTAACATGTTCTATAGGTTTCCAACACCTAGACACTCTCAAATGATTCACACAATTGTGAATATTTCCACCCCTTCTCATAAAATTTCCAGACTAGACCAACAATAAAACTCTTTCAACATCAACCACCTATTTAGGCCTATAATCCTTGGGTTTATTGGCATATGAAATATGATGGCTCTGTTAGATTTTGATGGTAGAACATTAGAATCTTGTTTTAGAGGAAACAAGTCATTAGATGAATTTCTCCTCTTATTACTCTTGCTCCTAAGATTGAACCTTAGTTCCATATTATCAATCACTTCAAGCTTCCATTAGAAATAAATATTAAGCATTTATACTAAATTTTTGTAATTTTATTGTACTTCTACCCAATGTTTCTCAAAAACACTTTAAACTCTACCTTCCAATCCATTACAAGTATACACTCAATACCCAACTTTGGTTTACTAAATTTTGAGAAACACCCAACATTCATATATAGAGTCATTAAAGGGAATTTGGGGCTAAAACAAAACAATCAAGAAAAAGCATGCTTATTTAGTTGGAAATTAAACAAGTCATAGAATTTCAAAGAATTAAGTCAACAAGTATCATTGAGGTTTACATGTAAAATTCAAA
Organism: Pinus taeda; assembly: GCA_000404065.3. Taxonomy (NCBI): domain Eukaryota; kingdom Viridiplantae; phylum Streptophyta; class Pinopsida; order Pinales; family Pinaceae; genus Pinus; species Pinus taeda. The sequence continues at coordinate 140,259 of APFE030442280.1, read as the reverse complement.
GATGATTATATGTCATGTTTCTATACATACACGTACGCACGCGCCTTGGTTGAGGTTTTTATATATAATAATAAGTTGTACTTCCAACAGGATCATTACAACACGATTATATAATAAAATTATTATATAGTATTATTTTTATTATATATATTATAATTAATATTAAAATAAGAAATTTCCAAGCCTGATATTTCATATACAATGGGAAAAAAATAATCTTCAAGTATTTTTATCATAGCTTTTAATCATGAACTTTGATTTCGGTACTCTTTATACCAAGTAGAAAGGTTTGAGAATATCTACAACTTTTTTGTTATATATTCTCAAAATTGTATGGATTTTGTAGCACATGCATTTTTATACTATAGGAATCTTTTGATAAGAGAGATAATTTTGAGATTTTCCTATAATTCATGATTTCAATCTCCATTCTGGGTGGCTTGATACCCTTGGAAATGTATCATTGTGATTTACAACTCTTCTATTATACAAATTTTAATATGTTTAACCATTTATTTCAATTTTTCAAATATAAATTTAGCAATTATTTGGAAAATATGATATATGGCAAAAGAGAGTTAAATCTGTAGGAATTTGCAGGGTAAGTTCTTTAGATAGAACACCAAAGGACACCGCTCACAAAAAGATCACAGATCAATACAAAAATATTCTTGACATGGTTAAAACCTTCTATGAGGGAAATAGTCCACGACCTGAGCCAATGCGGCCACTTCAGGAAATTTATTAATGTAAAATAAATAAAATTTACATAAGATTCTCTCATGAATGGCCACCTAACAAATGACCCTCCATGCTCTTTAAATAGAGATCATGGACCAATCAGATGCTAAGCCACGGATCAAGTGTTGGTAATTCCGAGGAGAGAATGAACCGTCAGATCACTTCATATCTAGAACATATCGTGATCGTCAGATTGTAAGTTACAAAAAGTATATACTAAAGAAACACACTTTACCTAACTATACACTAGACCAAGTCATATTTAATTATTTCCTATGTGTCGGAATATCCTAACATCCCCCCTTAAGAACAACATGGGATAGGATTGAAGGATGTACAAAGATGACACAATAGGAGAAGGAAGGAGGAAATAGAGCCTATCCCCCCTTAGTGATAACTTCCTGAACTCCAACCATAAATCAAATTTTAGTAAACTTTGCCTTTGTGAGAGCCTTTGTAAAGATGTCTGCAACTTGATCATCAGTTGAACAATATTGCACTTCAAGAACATGGTCATGAATGAGATTTCTGATGAAGTGCATGTGTAGTTCAATGTGTTTTCTGTGATGATGTTGGACTGGATCTTTGCATAGTTGAATGGCACTTTGATTATAACACCAAAGTGTAGTTGGATGCTGATGTTGAAAACCAAACTTTGACAAGATATGACGAAGCCACAGGGATTTCTTACTAGCTTCAATGGTGCCACGATACTCTGCTTTTGCCGAAGAAAGAGAAATGACACTTTGTTTCTTGCAAGCCCATGTAATAGGTCCAAAACCAAGAGTGAAGACATAAACTACAGTAGATTTCCATTCATCAGGGTCACTAGCCCAATCAAAATTAGTGAAACCAACCAATAGAGGAGATGCTTCTTCACTGTAATGAATCCCAAACTGAATTGTACCTTGAACATAAGGAAGTATTCTTTTAGCTGCTTTCCAATGACTTTCTGTGGGTTTTGCATAAACCGAGCAAAAAGGCCAACAACAAAGGAAAGGTAAGGATGGGTATGTGTCAGATACAATTTTTTTCCAACAAGCTGACAACATAAGGTAGAATCAACTGCAGGGGAAGTACAAGTGACTGAAAGTTTGGCTCTAGACTGAAAGGGAGAAGGGGATGGCTTACAATATTCCATGTGAAAGTGTCGTAGAATATCACATGCATACTAGGACCCAAAAAGGGAAATACCTTCTTTGGATTACAAGACTTAAAGACCAATAAAATAATGCAAGTGTCCTAAGTCTGTCATTTCAAATTGCTTTTTAAGGCTAGACTTCACATGGTTTATAAGGTTGCGATCAATAGCAGTAAGGATAATATCATCAACATAAAGAACAAGAATGATAAGAGATTTACCCACTTTCTTGGTGTAGAAATTATTGTCAGAATGACACCTAAAAAATCTAGTATCTAAAAGAAAGATATCCATTTTGGCATACCAAGCCCGAGAGGCTTGCTTGAGACCATAAAGGGATTTCTTAAGCCAACATACAAGGCTAGAGTCTGTTTGTATAAAGCCAGGAGGTTGTTCCATATATATTTCTTCATGCAAGTCCCAATGCAGGAAGGTGGATTTAACATCCATCTGATGGACTTCCCATTTAAAAGAGGCAACAAAGGAAAGAACAAGGCAGATAGAGTTCAATTTGGAAACTTGGGAGAAGGTTTCAGTATAGTCAATGCCTTCAACTTGTGAAAGCCCCTTAGCAACAAGACGAGCTTTATTTTTATCAACTTTTCCATCGGATCCAAACTTGGTTCTATAAACCCATTTGCATTTAACAAGTTTTCGTCCCTTTGGAAGAGGAACAACGTCCCATGTATCATTTGCCAATAGTGAATGATATTCTTCATTCAAAGGTGCATTCCAATCTAGATGGCCTGAAGCTTCTGCAAATGTGTCAGGATCATAGTTCACTGAAGAGGCTCAATCGAACTGAGAACGTGTACGACGCTAATCTGTAGGATCACCTGCAAGAGCACCTGCTACATCCCGAGTAGCGCGGACCCATTTTTGAAGTTAAGGAGCTAAAGGAGGATCTCGAGAAGGTGAGGGAGGATTGTCATTCTCATTGTCATAATATAAAGAAGGAATATTTTCAGAAGTAGAAGGGATAGAGAGAGGCAACACATCTGTTGAACTAGCCTCGTAGGCCGATATATTTTCAACAAACTTTACATCTCGTCTAATGATAACATTTTTGGATTTAGGTTGAAGAAGTCTATATCCTTTGACATCTTCAGAATATCCAAGAAAAATACATTTTCCGTTCTTAGGTTCTAAGGCTTTATGTTTCTCATTTGGAATATGGGCCCATGCTTCACTTCCAAAAACACGAAAGTGACTTACTTCTAGTTTAATTGAGCTCCATGCTTCTTTTGGAGTGATATTATTTAAAACCTTAGTAGGAGTGCGATTTATTATGTAATTTGCACAGTTAATTGCTTCTGCCCAAAAATTAAGATTAAGTCCTTTAGATTGAAGCATACAATTAACCATTTCCTTTAAGGTGTGATTCTTCCTTTTAACTACACCATTTTGCTATGGATGGAACAGTTTGTTGCAATTGAATTCCATGCTTAATGCAAAAGTCGACGAATTTATTGTTAACATATTCTCTGCCATTATCAAATCTTAGCTTAAGAATTTAATGTCCATATTGTTTCTCAACAAAGGTCTTAAAGGCCAAGAACATGTTAAAAACTTGACTCTTGAGTTTTAAGTATACCCAAGTGCGTCTGGAGAAATCATCAATGAAAGTTAAGAAATACTTGTAGCTAGAGAATGAAACAATTGGAAGTGGGCTACATAAATCACTATGCACAAGCTATAAAGGGGCTGAGGCGTGCCAAGAGGCACATTTTTCAAAACTATCCTGATGATGTTTTCTGAGTACACATCTGGAACAAACACCATCTTTGCAAGATACCATAGGAAGACCTGTCACCATATTTTATTTACATAGATTTTGAAGGGAGCGATAGTTTAAGTGACCAAATCGCTCATGCCAAAGTTTGCTCACTTCATAATTATGAGCAACAAATATTGAGGGAAGAGTTGATGACCCAAAGTTGTTAAAATTATACAACCTTCTAGAATCATCAGCAATGCTGGTAGATAAAATCTATCTAGGATCTCTTTGGTCCTTAATTACAACATCATGAGGTGAAAATTCAATAGTTTTACCTTCACCTGAATGAGTTATCTGATATACAGATAGAAGGTTGCAAGATAAAGTAGGAACACATAATACATCATTAAATTGACCATTGTCTAGATGAATAGTTCCAGTCCCTACAACGCTAAGAGATATATCATCACCAACATATATATTTTTGGTGTCACAATCATTTAAAGAAGAAAACATGGCTTTGTTTTTTGCCATGTGATAAGTAGCTCTAGAATCGATAAGCCACTCATGAGAATGAGAAGAAGAAGATACATTTAGTGCATAACTAGACCGAGATGATTAACAACCACATGCAAAAAGTGTTATTCCTGAAGATAAAATTGAAGTTGAAGAGTGATCTAAATGGATGTTATGCTTCTTCATTGCTACTTCCAAGGCTTCCATCTTATTAAAGCATTTGGATTCTAAGTGGCCATCACGATTACAAAAGTTGCAATGTATATCAATCTTCTTTCATTTATTTTTAGTTGCCTTATCATTTTGTTGGGTTGATTTTTCATTTTGAGACTGAAACGACGTAGGACCTTTGTTTGGTTTAGAACCATTCTTTTTAGGATGCTGCTTCTTAGGATTTTTTTGAACTTGGTTGTTGCTAGGCTGCTAAGGCTTTCTTAGAAGAGCTTCCAATATTAAGAAGACCAAGATGTAAGAGTTTTTCTTGTTATCTTATTAAAGAATTACAAAAGGCATCAAAAGAGGGGGATTTGTAGTCTTGTCCTTGAGAAATAAAGGTTTCAATAGTAGAATGGAAGGTGGAAACAAACACAGAGTAGGCTAGTCCTAACTTGGTAAGAATAGAATAAATATGACTACCATCTTCTTTCTTAACCTTAAAACCTTTCAAGAGAAGTCTAAGGGTCTTGAACTTGGAAAAAAAAATTCAATGGAAGAAAAATTATTGGGGTCCAATGTAAGCAACTCATTTTCTAGTTGATGGGCTTTAATTTCATTTTTAATTCCAAAAACTTTATTGAGTTGTTTCATTGCTTCACGAGGGTATCAATTTATGCAATACAAATTTAAGGTCTAAAGAAATAGACATCTCTATCAACCCACGTGCTTGATATTGCTTATTTTCCCATTTGGCTTGGTTATTTTCACCTTTTGGTTTAAACTCTCGGACTGAGGCTATTCTATGAAGACCTTTATTCTAAGTAAATCCACAATGTAGGATAGCCATTGGAAGTAGTTGGTGTTGTCAAGAATAACTAGGCATGGACTTTTCATTTTAAAAGTAACTGAAGCTGTAGATGTTGAAATTAAGTGTTTCAATGGAAAGATCTCAAAAAATTAGGCCGATTAAAAAAAAACAGCTTCCGGATGAAGAAGTTATGGCTTTTTAAAGAAAAGTTGTTGAAGATGATGACGAACTACATGAATGTTGGGAAGTGAATGATAATGTTATATAAAAAAAATTCCCCCCCTTTCCAAAATTAATCTAATTAGCTCACTTAAAAAAAAAGATTACTTTATGTGATCTACTTTTATAAATAAATAAGTCACTTTTACAATGGTACTTTATGAACTATCCACTAAATTGTAACTTAAATAAAAGATAAAATGACTTTAGAATTATACGTGACTCACTTTTTATAATAGGTAATAACACTTTTACATAAAGTAACTTTAAAATATAAGTTACATGTGCTTTTTGAAAAAATAACTCAACAAAAAGAAAGACTTGAACCCAAGACCTCTATTCTCATAAAGTAACTTTAAACCATGTGAGCTAGTTTAAAATGTTAATAATTTTTGGAAAGGAGGAAGATTTTTTTTTTTTGCTCACTGAAGCTTTGGAGTGTGTGCTTACTTGAAAAACCCATTTTTGCCTACAAAACAAAAAAACAACCACACAAACTAAACGAATAAATAAAGTAATCCAAACCTTACAACTTGAAGTTAAATTTGTCCAGAAACTAAATATTTTCCTCAATGTTTCTGATTTTCTAAGATCATACTAAGGCGCAACAGAAAAGAGCATACACATGAGAAAAATCCTTTCTTTCCATTTCTGGTTTGCCCAGATCGCACAGAGTTGCAGGACAAAAAACATACATAGAAATGAAAGGTATAAATCCAATAATAAAAAAAATATAGAGGACTATAAACCAAAATAACTAGAGAGATAAATAACTACAACTGCAAATAAGACTGTATACCTCTAGATCTTAAAATTGACGTAGTTAGGGCTACCAGGAACCTTTTCATATGAAACGAAAGTGATTCCTCACTAGAACAGATGCTCCTAACACAATAGAGTAGTCATCTTGGCCTGAAAGCAGTCAGAAACAATAGATCACCAATGGATGCGACCCTTGAATAGCTCTGATACCATGTAGGAATTTACATGGTAAGTTCCTTAGATATAACACCAAAGGACACCGCTCACAAACATATCATAGATCAGTACATCAATATTCTTGACATGGTTAAAACCCTCTAGGAGGGAAACAGTCCACAGCTTGAGCTAACGTGGCCATTTCAGGTAATTTATTAATGTAAAAGAATGAAAATGTACATAAGCTTCTTTCATGAACGGTCACCTAACAAATGACCCTCCATGCTCTTTAAATAGAGATCATGGACCAATTAGGTGTTAAGCCACAGATCAAGTGTCGATAATGTCGAGGAGAGAATGAATTGTCGGATCACTTCATGTCTAGAACATATCGTGACCTTCAGATTATAAGTTACAAAAAATACTTACTAAAGAAACACACTTTACCTAACTATACACTAGACCAAGTTATACTTAATTATTTCCTGTGTCGGAATATCCTAACAAAATCCAAGCTAAAATAAACTACCATTATATTTTATTATAATTAACTATTACTCTTAGATAGTTAAAGATTATTGTTAAGATATTATTATTATATAGCAAGAGGTTACCATCATTATATTATTATAATATATTTAAATGTTATCTATATATATATAATCCACTATCATTTATTGTTTGTACAATAATCTAAATTCATCATCATTATCTTTAACTCTCTCACCTTGTAATTCTAGATTAACCTAGTTTACATGGCAATGTGATGTGTCATACATGGCTATGATGTGGTATACATGGTTTATTGTTTTATAATTTCATTTGCAGACCCATTTTTAATGATGCATTCCCTAGGATTTGAAACTTGATCCTAATGAGCATACTCACAAGTTTGGAACCTTAAAACTCATAATTTTCAAATGTTTGTTCATTTCTTGGAATCAAACCATGAACCTCATGATTTCATATCAATGTCACTTCCAAAACTTGCCGACCTTGTGGTGGGGAAAACATTGGGTAAAACACCCTAGTTATTTTGAGAGGTTGATAAATGGGAAATTGTACACACTTCAAAAGTTTGATAGGATTGTAATTAATTTTTTCTTTGCACTTCCCTTGAATTTTAGGGTTGTCAAATCCACTCTTCTTGTAATTGTCACTAGCAATATCATGAGCTTTTAATCCTGACTATTGTGCATAGTACCATTGTTCCTCATATGCAGTGGAGTATATCATATTGTAGGTGGTTCACTCATTCCTTTTGGTTTATAACCTCATTAAGGACCCTTGATCTTTCTTCCTTATGGATTTTCTTACTGAACATGGTTGTTTCTGATGACACCTTTGGTGAGTTCTTGTCAAAGTCAAATTCTAACATGTCTTCTTTAGCGAAAACCTCTACTTCCTTCCCATTTATAATTTTGTAATGATGAGTGACTAGGTGTATATCTATGATTTGGAATCCAATTCTCATCAAATCTATGATAATTGTTCTTCTTCTTTCCCCCCTCTTCATTAGCGTTGTTGATGGAAGTGTTTGATTATTTTTCAGTGTCATACTTTTATGATTTTGAACTATTTCATTCGTGGCCATGTAAACACTTGTCCCTACAATATCTACAAATGTTTACCCATTTCTTATTACGTATCCTATTGATGATATTTGTTGCAATCCCTCATGCAGGGTAGTGCAAACACACTGATATTATTTGGTGTTGGCCTCATGGTGTTGGCATTGATGCTAATCTAGGATGTCTACCTAAGGAGTCAACCATGGATTTAGTTGTGTTGGCTCTGATATCAACAAGCTTGAGGGAGTTGTTATGATGATCATAGGCTTGATGACATATTATTGAGGTGTTCTTGATTTTGTAGAGGATATACATGTTTTGGAGATGCTTACAAAGGATGATGGACAGGTTCTAGAAGTGTTGGAACAATTATACAAAGGTCTTGGCAAAAGAACTGAGTAACATAGCTGATAAGAGGATAACTTGCATGATAACTCACCCTAGCAAGCTTGTCACCTACATTATAATGAAATTCCCAAGTGCAGAAATTGCATTACTGCCTGTGAGTGGAATTTCTATTGTGTGCGCACTCCAATCAATTCTAGGGGCATTTACCGTGGTTTTTGCACATGCAATTTAGTTAGATAGTCCGAGGAAGTTCACTCCACACTTTAGAAGGTGATCAAGTCAAAGATAATGATGATTAGTGCTTTATATTGATTGCATCTTTCTTCATTAATAAAATGCCAAAATGTGAAGTAGAAGGGGTTAGACAAAGAGAGAATGTGAGCTACAATATTGCTAAGAGTGTAGATTAGAGCTCAGATTTGGAGCATATGTTAGAGGATGACAGAATTGTAGTGTTTCTATATGTCTAACAAGATTGTGTTGCAAATTGTATTGATGTCAGTTGCTGTTGATATGGAGATCAAAGTATTGTTGTAGCTACTGCAGTAGAGACTTTGGATCAAAGTTCAAATTGTTGATATGTTTGTGTTGCATGGTTTCCATTAGAGAGTGTATCATTGTATGTGTTTTGTATGGCTGCTAGAGCATGTTAGTGATGGTTAAGTATGATGTGGAGATTGTTATTGTATGCTTCTGTTGGGTTGTTGAGCTTGATGAGCAGATTGACAGTGTGAGCTAATTATATTGAAGGGCTTGTATTCAGTTGTGCTATAGAATGCATTGATGATGAGCATAGAGGATGTTGTGAGTCTAGGTTGAAAATGAAAGAAATGAGGCTTACAAGTGTTCAATTGCAGAGAGAAATAGATCTAGTGTGAAACATTATGAAACAAGGTCCACAAGAGGACAGTTTGAAGGTTTGAGCCTTTAGTGAGGCAAACAATGGCTTGCTGTGATAGGGTGTAGTGACATCCTTCAAGTAGTGGCCTAAGAACTTGGGAGTAGTGGCTTCTATCCAATGGTGGTTGGGCAAGACTTATTGAGACTGGTGTCTTTTAGGAGGTGGTGGTCTGCAAAGTCAAGGGAGTGGCGGCTTCTAGAAAGTGGTGGCCTACAAAGTTCATACACATAGTGGTTTGGAATGAGTAGTGGCTTGCATGATAGGCAAGTTGTGGCTCGCGCACACTGGTGGTGACCATTGAATATGTAAAAGAAGAATTTTTATAATAATAGAAGAAGAGCAAAGCATAACATTTGATGATGGTTTTCTCCCTTTAGATTTCCACCTTATATCTTGTGTCTCTATGTGTAATGATGTGATTTGTTGTGTTGTTGCTTATTGTTATTTGCTTATGTTGTAGCTACTCTGTTGGAAATACTGAGAGAGGGAGGGGGTGAATCAATATTTCTTTTTACAATCATTACTTTACAAGTTTAGAACACTTATAAAGATAACACAAAATGAACAATATAGAATAAATAATTTTATTAATGAGAAATGATGATGACTCCAATCCTCTTCTTTACAATAAATCAATTAAAATAATCTGAATGGAGTTCGGATTTTCCACAGTTTTCATGTTGTGACAGCAAAACATGAAAACTATGGAAAATCCGAACTCCATTCAGAAATCACACCACAGTAATCTGCAATCCAAAACAATTAAAATAATGTTTAGAGCTCCAACCCTGGATGAAAACACTAATCTCAATCAACTAGACTCTGACCTGTATGATGCCAAGCTCCAACTTGGTCTTTATGAAGCTCCAACCCTATCTTCCACAAGGCTCCAACCTTGACTTTATGAGGCTCCAACCTCTAGGGCTTCAACCCTCTCCACTAGCACAAGCTCCAACCCGATCTTCTTGAAGACTCATATCATCTAGGGCTCCAACCCTTTGCTTCAACTCTTCAAGACAAGTACAATGGTTCTTCAAGACTTCCTCAATACCTTTTACAACAAGCTTTGACAATCTTCAATACCGTTATCAATTAATCAATCTTGAAGAATCGTTCTTTCATCAATGACAACTTTATGATTCTCAAAAGGTGTCTCCACAACTTTTCATATCACACAGGTTGCTTCAAGGTTATCTGCTCAAAGATGTTAACCTCCCAAGACTGTGGCACCTAACACTCTGTCCTTCAAAAATACTCTAATAGTAGAGTAAGAGACTAAAAATAATGTTCTGAGGTCTACTCATGCTGCATCCAAAGTTCTGGGCTATCCAAATTTCACAAGGTCTCCAACGTGGATCGAGTTTCTGAAGTTTGCTTTTAGTCAAAAACAGATCCGAAATTTTATGCCTCAGATCTGAAATATTTCAGTCCACAAGTCAAAATAGTTGCATAGAGCGAGTTTCAATATATATCCTTCACAGGTGCAACGTATTTTCCTCTTCATATCTGAGATCTATCCACACTTCCGAGCTATAAACTGAAGGAAGCCTGTAATAGGAGGACAAGTAACCCAAACACGAATCAAGGAAAGGCAAACAAGTTTTTACCAACCAAATTCCGTCCTTTTTTGCTCTTTATACTTCTCTTTTCTTCAGATTTGAGTTTTTCTGTGCTTGACCAAATTCTGATGTTCAACAAACCTGCAATATGGTTCTCTTTTCTGTATTAGGGCCAAGGTTTGTTTCTTCAATAGAGCCTCAGTCTGTTGCTTCAACAGGGCCGACGGGATGCACTGAGGTTCCACAGGTCGAGGTCTTTTGCAACAGGTCAACCAAATCGTAATATAACTGTAATGAGTACCGTTCCTCAAATCCACAATAAGAAACTATGAAGTCCGTAAAAAAAAAATTACTTTCAAGTCCGCTAAGAAAACTTTGATTATATTATTTTCCCTTTTTTAAGATACGAACTATATATATTCTCTTTTCCGAACTCCAAGCTTCGCTGCTAAGTTCATCGCCTTTTTTTGTTTTTTTCTTCACGGAGAGATCTGCTGTACAATCGATAGCCAAAAGAATGGTTTATATACCTTTTTCATAAATCGAATGGTCATAACTGTGGGAGAGTCTACACGTAGTTAGATCGTGATCGGAGAGGAATGACAAATTGCTTGCTATTTAATTTCTCATATGAAACTTGCAGCCGGGCTCGCTGGTCGGGAAGGATGAGCGCTAACATGGATAGGTAGAGGGCACAAGTATCACTACGATATGAAATGAAGTGAAGTGATATAAACTATAAATATAGTTTATGGGATTATTAGTTTTTTGTTTTTTGTTTTTTGTATCTATATATATATATATATATATATATATTTTGTTCAAATTGATGATGAGCTGGTCCAACTTTCTAACAATCCCCTCGCTGAAAAGACAATACTAGGAAACCGATGCTAGCATATCCCTATAACTTTCTTTGATGTTTTTGAATGCATCACATTCCAAAATGAATTGTTTTTCTGATTCCACTTCCCCAAAGGTGCAAAAGTACACACTCGTTCTTCCCAAGCTTCTTTAGGCCTTTTCCGCTACCCTGTTTCACATCAAATTTGATGCGAGTTGGTTCTTAATTGAGCAATAAAAACCTTTGCCCTCCACGGAATGGTAGCTCCAATGAACTATTTTTGTTGTAGATCACACGTAGAGTTGAATTCCTCAATGTAGTATTTCTTTTTTCTACTCAACTATTTTTTCCATACTCGTTTACGAAACTTTTTCAAAACAAAATTCTTTAACTCCTTGCTATTTGTAGGACAAGTATTGAGGTAGATATTCCATTTTTGCATCCATATGTAGTTTTGTTTCAACCATGTTTTCTTTCTTTCACTCATGCCTCCATTGAAGATAACATTAGACCATCTACCTACTCCCATTTGCTCAATTCTTTTTAGATATCTTATGAGCTGCACCATAGCAATTGCTTCAATGGGAGTTGCTCATGTTTCACTCAACATTATCTCATAAGATACCAAACTTTTTATTCTAAACTTGCTCATGATCAAACGTTGTGGATTTTCTCAATTTGTTTCCATTTTGAGGCAAGGGTGCTGCTAGCCCACAATTCACGCCCATATAGCATAACTGCACAAACTAGGAGTCCAAAAAGCGCTTTAGTCATTTTCCAATCCCATAACTCTGCCTTTCTATATCTATTTTGAAGATCATATAATGTTTTCCACCCACCTAAAATTCTCTTCTTTCAGCAGTCCTCCCAATTAAGTTTGTTGTTGAAATCAATCCCGAGGTACTTGTATTCATTTACTTCTTCAAGAATGTTTCCTTCAAAGAAGAATGTATGTTGGCTCTGCTTCCTTTCATTAGAGAAAATCATTATTTTGATCTTGCTAGTATTGACTTGCATCCCCACTGCTCTACAAAAATGGTTAAGGGCATATAGGTGCATTTGCAATCCATGGGCCGATTTAGAAATCAATACGAGATCATCCACATATAAAAAAAGCTTTATCACAAACTCCCCCAACCGAACACCATTTCCACCTCGCAAATTTAGCCACTCTTTCAGTTTATCAATATATAAACCAAAAAGAGTAGGAGATAGAGGGCAACCTTGCTTGACAATTTCACTTCTAAAGCTTTCTAAAATACCTACTAAGATTCTAATTTTGACTTTCACCTCTTCATAAAGTCTATGAACAATGACTCTATAATGCAAAGGAATTTCAAGTTCTTCCATTCTACGCCACAACTTATCTCTAGGGACAATGTCAAATGCCTTCTTCTTTGTCCTCCCAAACCTTTTCAACAATGTGTCTCAATGTGCTACCATAATCCACTGTAAAATGCTTCAGCTTAAACCAACTTGTCCTCTTGCCCTCTTTTCTTTTACTTCTGCCCATTTACTGATTCTATTTTCTACCATGCTGCCAAAAATCTTTGCAAACAAAGGATTGATCATAATGGTTCTATATTTGGAAGGATTATTAATGTCCACTTTTAAAAAGGGGTATTGCTAGGCTAGTTGTCCACTCCCTTGGGAATCCTTGTTGAATGATGTTGAATATTTCCATGATGTGCGGTGCAAGAGTGTTCATTCCCCATTTTAGATACTCTGCTTGAAGCTCAACCAAGTCCTTTGCCTTCCTTGTTTTCACCTTCTTAATTCCAATCTCCACCTCCTGTAACGTGAAGAGATTTGTAGTTGTGTTGATCCTGGAGGGAGGCTCCATCTCTGATTCTTTCTCATAGAGTTGCTTTGCATATTCAAACCATTGATTGGTTGTAATATTATTTTGGATTTGCTTCTTCCTTGGTTGAAGCTCTTGCCAAAAAAGCTTTCGGTTATCCCTGCTTAGATATATTAACTCTTCTTTCCTTGTTTGCATGAACTCATATGAAATGAAATGAAATTTTAACGTCCACGATACTAGAAATAGTTTATGGGACCACCAACTTCCTTGCTTTTCGTTTTTTGCAATTCAATCCTTCATTACTCAAATTAATGATGAGCTAACCCAACCTTCTAACAATCCCCTCACTGAGAGGACAATGCCAAGGAATCAATGTTAACATACTGTTGTAATTGTGTTTGATGTCTTTGAAAGCATTGCATTCCAAAATGAAATGTTTTTCCGATTCCACTGCCCTAGAAGTGAAAAAAGTACACACCCGTTCTTCCCAAGATTCTTTAGATCTTTTCCACCGACTCGTTTAACATCATAGTTGATGCGAATTAGTTCTTAATTGAACAATAAGAATCTTTGCTCTCCATGGAATGCTAGCTCTAATGTACCTTTTTGTTAGAGATCACAAGTGGGGTTGAATTCCTGAACATAATGCTTCTTCTTTCTACCCAACTCTTTTCCCCATATACGCTTACGAAACTTCTCCATAACAAAACTCTTTAAATCACTCTTTGTGGAAAATGCGTTGAGGTAAGTATTCCATTTTTGCATCCATTTGTTGTTTTGTCTCATCCATGATTTCTTTCTTTCACTCATTCCTTGATAGAAGATAACTTTAGGCCATCTACCTTTTCCCATTTTCTCAATTCTTTGTAGGTACCTTATGAGACACACCATAGCAATTGCTTCGATGGGACTTGCTCCTATTTCACTCAACATTATCCATAAGGAATTGAGACATGTTGAATTATCGAGGAAGGAGATCATCATAATAGGGACCACATGTAAAATATACATGTTTAATAAAGAGTAGGGACCACTGTAGTAGTGACATGGGTGTGTGGGGACAGTTTGTTTTACTATTGTTCCATCCTGTCCTTCCATATGTGAAACCTTGATTTACTACTAATCCACTCGATCCTTTTTTGTGAAGAGGTAACTTAATGGCCAAGCTTAGGGCTTTTAGATGACTTGTGTATAGTGCAACATCACTTTGATTTCATCACCTTGAGTTAGGTATACATGCATCTTTAT
>APFE030442280.1:83103-125748 GCA_000404065.3 Pinus taeda | reverse complement strand
ATATATATTGGATTTTTGGGTCCTTTTACTCATGTTTCTATTTCAACTTTTCAAGTTCTTGGGGCAACTTCATACTGGGTGCAGCTTATAAAAGTCAAGACATACCTTTTCAACAATTTTAGGGCATGCCAAACAACCTTCTAAGGTGTTCCATCATCAACTTTTCATCAATGTACTATAGGGTCAGGGTTTGCTTTTAATACCCAAGTTTTGTTCCTAGGTTTAGCTTCAATAATTCATCTAGGGTTTCCTGTATTGACATATAACCATGACACTAGTAGGAACTGTCGTCATCTTCAATCATGCTTGGTCAGGCATACTCAACAATTCATTCGTGTATGTTTCAACAAAGCACCTGGATTTCTCTCTTATTGACATCAATGACAACTTTATCCAACATAGTCATGTCGTTTACTTGTTTATTTTTAGATATACTCATATGTTATGTTGCTAATGAATGAATGAATTAGGGCTTGTGAAAAGAAAGGAAAAAATTGGTAAAAATTGACTATACAGCATAACACTGATTCACCCACCCTCTCAATATTGTTCATTGCTTCCAACAAGTAATATCAAAGCCTCAAATTTCCATCAAGTTGTACCAATGCAGGGCTTTTGGTCGCAACTTAATCATTGAAGAGTAGATCTAGGTAGATCCAACAAAAATGATTTTTCTTTTCCTGAAATGGATCAACAAGGAGTTCCAATTCTT
This sequence comes from Pinus taeda, assembly GCA_000404065.3. NCBI lineage: Eukaryota > Viridiplantae > Streptophyta > Pinopsida > Pinales > Pinaceae > Pinus > Pinus taeda. Next base: position 125,036 of record APFE030442280.1, on the reverse strand, counting down.
CATGGAGTTAATTTTATAATGTGGAAGGTGAAATTAGACACATATTTAATGTATCTTGATGAAAATATTTTGCTATCAATAGAATATGGAGTAAAAGATGAATTTAATGATATAGCTAAAGGGATTGTTTTGCATGGGTTTTTCAAAATATGATAATATTTATGCAAGATACTGTGAAAATGAAAAAGAGATGATGGATAGGTTGCAAATTATGTATAATGGAGAAGACTTGTAGATCCCATAGAAGTTTGAAGGACCTCGCCACTCACATGCTGATGAGGAGAACAATGCACAAGATTCATACTTATAGCAACAACAAATCAAGCCTCCTCACAAGAAGAAGATGAAAGCTCTGATGATAGCAATAGTGGATCAAACATTGATCTAGAGGAACAATAAGAAGAGATCAAAAACAAAACTGAAGTGTTGGCAAGGTTGAAAGAGTAAGCAATATATTGTGCAAAATTGGAAGCAGAGATAACCTCTTTGAGATGTGAGATTGAAAGGGAAAATGATTAGCTATCTCAATATCAAAAGTTGGAGACGAGTACCAGAATCTTGGATGATATCCTCAATAGTCAAAGATCTCCTCTCATCAAGACCTATTTGGGATTTCAAGAAGAAGCACGCTCCATGAAATGAAAAGAAGAAAGAGTGTTCAACCATGTGCCTACTAGAAGAGCAGCCAAAGGAAGTCATAAAAAGAAGAAACAATAAGGAAAGTAAAGGAAGAGAAGTACCTACCAACAAAATCAAAGACAAGGAAAGCACTATGGTAGAAGGCAACAACACTCAAGAGGAGAAAAGAAGCAATCAAGGTCATACCCCCCTCATGGCCTAGGGATCTACAATACAAGGTATCAAATTCTATTTTACGGTTATTGTTTTTCTTCCAATGGTTTTGGACATAGAGCATTGGAATGCAAGTACTTTGTAAGAAAACAGAGATTGATGAAGTGGAATGCAAGCCAAGGTACATTTTATGATAATGTTGAATGTTTTAAGTGTCATAACCTTGGCCACAAAGCATTAGTTTTTAGATCTAGTAGAACAAAGTCTAAATAAAGTGCTACCCAACCATTCAAGACGAAGGAGGTGTGGAGAAGAAAATAGACTCTTGTTGGATCTCAACCTACTAAAGTTTGGAGAAGAAAATATGAGTTGCAAATATCTAACTCTAGTAGATCTCTAATGGATTACAAGGGAAGACAACTTATTCCTAATGTTTCACTTGGTGCTTCACAAGCAGAAAATGTACTTAGGGGGAGTAGATCTTCTTCAAATTCCAAGTAGAGGAGCTAGCCCCACTACAATATTTTGGTACATCATGCATATTCAAAAAAAGGACCACAAAAGCACATGAGAGGAAAGCATAGCCTTAGGGGGAGAGTATGGCAACAAAATGACATCATAGAGAAGACATTTTCATGAGTTACAACAACAAAATATGATGAGTTCACGAGCCTACACAATCAACCTAATTAGTAGAGATACATGAGCTCAGGGAGAGCTATGCATGGTATGAGGTTTGCATGGATTGTTTGTCATTTCTCCTATTGCTTCCACTCATTCCTTTGTAGCAGCTTCACATATGTTTCCATGAGTGAAAGAGTACACTTTTCAACCATATATATGTTCTTGGTTCTCATTGACAATTGGTTGAAAATATTTTGTACTAGCCATGCATAGAAGAAGATAAATGCTTCAACCATGTGTCGAGGAAGGTGATATTTTCAGCCATATGTTTCTACATGTTCTCATTGATATTATGGATGAAATGACCCATGTACATGCATTTCATTTGGTCCATTAGTTCAACAACATTTGATGTTGGCATGCATTAGGAGGAGACATTTATTTTGGCCATGTCACAACACCTTGAGTGAACTAATGTAACAATTATGCATAGAGAGAGTATTTGTTGGCATGCATTGTATCGAATTTATTGCTTCAGCCATGATGCACTCATGTATGCAGGTTAGCCTTGTAATCACTGTTGTTTTCATTATTGGTGCATTGGTTAAGTGGTCCATGCATTGGAGATAATTTTGAGTATTGTGGCAACTATGTATGCACTCATGTGTGCAATATCAAGCCATGTATCATTCTTGCATTTATCAATGGGTCACTTGGTTGAGTGATATGTATTAGGTACATATTAAAGGGAGTCATGAGTTTTGTGCATTAAAGAGACGAGTCATACTAGTCATGGTGTTTGGCATGCTAGAAATGGAGTCTATATTCTTGCCTTGTATGCACCGCTAAGTGAAAATTTCAGCCCTGTATTTTTTGGCTTGTGGTGGAGTGATCCTAGAGTCAAACACACATGGAGAGAGAGTCATGTGGAATCATGTTTTAGCCATCTATGGGATTTTGGTGTCATTGTAGAAGCATTGTATCTCATGGATATAGCCATGTATTATGATTATAAAGCCTTGTACTTTCATTATATATCATTGGGTCAAAGTTGGTTGAAGTATTGATCCATGAGGAGAAAGCCTCTTGTATGTGATAAGGAGGCATTGGAAGCAACTTATAGCATGTGCAACAACTTGGAGATTTTTGCAGCCCCATTACACGTTCAGGGGAAGCATGTTCAACCGAGTGGCAAAAATAAGTGCATGGTGTTGGCATAGAGGCATGGTGTTGACTTGTTTGTTTGTTTGCATGGTGTTGACTTGTTTGTTTGTTTGCATGGTGTTGGCTTGTTGGCATGAGGAGCTTATCAATTTTAATTTGGATATCAGTTGATACCAAGAGTGTTCACCATATGGTTCAACCATACTTGTATGCCCTTTGTCATTGATGTCAAAGGGGGAGAGCGACACAACCACTTGAGCGAGATTGAGACCAGCTAGTTGGAGATGTATGGAGATCAACTTCGTGCTGTGGCTATAGGTTGAAATCAATTCCAAAGGGGGAGCATGTTGGCCTCATGGTATTGCCATTGGTGTCAACCTAGGATATCTACGTAAGGAGTCAACCGTGGTGTTAGTTGCATTGGCATTGATGCCAAAAAACCTGGAGGAGTTGTCATGATGATTAAAGGCTTAGTGACATGTTATTGAGGTGTTCTCGATGTTTGTGGAGGCTGTACAGGTTATGGAGATGATTCCAAAGGATGATGGACATGTTCTGGAAGCATTGGAGCAATTGGACAAAGGTTTGGGCAAAAAAATAGAGTAACACAACTAATAGGAGGAAAACTTGTGTTATAAATTACCCTAACAGGTTTGCCACCTACATTATAATGCACTTCTTGAGTGCAAAACGTGCGTTATTTCCTGTGAGTGGAATTTCCCACATTTTGTGTGTACTCCAATCAATGGGTTTTTCCCATGGTATTTGGTTAGATATTTTGAGGAAGTTTGCTCCACACTCTAGAAGGTGATCAAGTCAAAGATAATGAGGATTAGTGCTTCAAATTGATTACATATTTCTTCATTGATAAAATTCCAGAGTGTGAAGTAGAATGGGTTAGATAGAGAGAGAATGTGAGCTACAATATTGTAGAGATAGAGTGTAGATCAGAGCTCATATTTGGAGCATATGTTAGAGGATGATTGAACTGTAGTGTTTCTATATGTCTAATATGATTGTGTTGCAGATTTTATTGATGTCAGTTGTTGCTGATATAATTTACTTGTTTATGTTTAGATATGCTCATATGTTATGCTACTAATGAATGAATGAATTAAGGTTTGTGAAAAGAAAGACACAAATTGGTAAAAATTGATTATAGAGCACAACACTAATTCATCCCCCCCTCTTAGTATTGTTCATCGCTTCCAACAAGTAGCATAAAAGCCTCAACTTTCCAACATTTGGTTGTTCAATTAATTTTGTGGTTTGTTTGATGTCTTCTATAGATTAAAATCTTCATAGTTTTATTTCGATATAGATGTAATACTTTAACCCACCATTGTACATTTTTAGTAATTGTTCATTAGAGATTAGTCTATCTTGTTGCCAAAACCTCTCATTCATATCTATAGTCATTTACATTTTGCTTTTGTTTTAAATGGGCAAACTTGGTGTAAACACCATCTTCTTCTTTGCCACATAATATTTTTTATAAATGCAATGAGGAAGTTCTACCAAGAGGAGTAAAAAGCATCATTGCTTTTAGACCACTATAAGAACCAATTGTAAGTTTCTCCTTCTAAGTTATTAAAGGTTGTCATTATTTTTTCCTATTAAGAAAGTGGGGGACTCAATTCAAAGATACCGTTGACCAAGATGATGGCTCATCTATGGTATTTATCATCATATTTTGATAATTCCTTTATAATTTTGTAGTAACCTCTATCTTTAAATATTGGATTACTTGTATTTGTTAAGAGATATATCATTGGTAATTCTATAGTTGATATTGATGAAAGCTAAGGTGTGATTTGCTCCAATATTTCCATTTTTCTATTGAACCTATTAGCGTTCTTATCATTTACTTCATCTCTTTCAATTTTAGGTTTCCATCCTTATGTAATTATATTATATGGTTTATCATTTAATCTCTAAAATGATTTTTTACGATCTCTTTCTTGTCTGGTCAACATTTCTTTTAATTTCTCTTATTTCTTATTCAAGATTGCCTCAATGCTATTTAAACAAGATTCCACACAATTTTTCTTCTATATGGCTTTGTTTTTCCTTGTTTATTTAATCATTGAGTTGTAGTTTTTTATTTCAAGATTCCATTACTTCTTAAGTTTTAAAAAAAATATATCAGATTTGGAAAAACCCAATTTTTAAATTTGGAAAAAATATTAGCTTTGTTTAAAATAAATTATTGGGTTTGGTAAATGTGTTCCCTCATTCTTGATAATTTTCTACTAGGTCTAGCTCTAATACCAAATATAGGGGACTTTCTATTGCTTTAACTTCTAATTGTACAAACCAAGAAATATATAAATATAAAAATGAATGATGATTTACAATTAGTGGTCATGTATAAATGCAATTAAAGAGGGTTTTTGTACCTTTTATTTAAAATAAATCTTTTTAATCGAATATTTATTTGCATTTTTTAATGTGGTTTATGGTCCCTGGAGATCGAAGACCACTACGTCCATGGAATATTTGTACCAGGAAGATCCACCTAAAGGGATCACTTCTTGCCGATGCAACCATGGAGCTTGACCCCAAGAATGTCAAGAGAATGGAACCCATGACTCTCAATAGCTAAGGTGCTTTATGTTGAAGAATGTAACTAGTGTTGGTCTTCATAATTGTACTTGAGCCATAATGAAATGTATTTATCAAAAGAAAGAAAAATAATAATAATTATTAAATAAATTGACTTATTAAAGCATGGGTTTCATGCTTGGGCCAATTGTTTTCAGGTCAAAGCATCCATTAAAGGCTTCCAGGGTTTATATTAAGTGTTCTTGTCCATGTCATAATGTTAAGAACCCTTCTTTGGATTTATTTTTCAAAGAATAAATTTATTTTAATGTAAAATAGGTCAATTAGGCCTTCTCCACCAAGTTGGCCTCAAACTGGACAATTTGGCCTAAACTGGGTAGCATAATTACTATATAAAGGCATCAACTCGACCTCTTTTGTCACTAACTCACAACAAGTTTGATATGCAAATTATGGGGCCAGAAAAAGTGTGAATTCCAAGGAAGAAGAAGAAGAATAATAACGAAGGAGAAGGAGGTATCTCGCAAGCATAAGAAGTTGAAATTCTCTCTCTTTTTCCCACATGTGTGGAGTTGTGAAGTTGCTAGTAGGGCTGAAATTATGCAGTCACTGGGAAGGTTGAAATTCTGAAGCTGTTGGTGAAGCTGGGGCTAAAATTTATGGGTTGATGCTAGGTTGAAGCTGCTGAACAAGAAGATAATATTGAAGTGAGATAAAACATATTGGAAGGCTGACTTGGTGGAGTAGGAAGGTTTGTTGGTCTAGGGTCTTGGTCTATCTCATTTGAATTACTAAAGGAAGAGTTCTCCCCTATATAGGGGGTTTGCCTTGGATGAGTACCTATATATGGTGTCCCAGATCTTTGTGTTTTGGTTTTGGTAATTACTTGATGAAATAAGATAAAAAAGAACATAAGAAAGATTATAAGAATTCAAAGATATCACAAGTAGCTATAAACTAAGAAAATATTTCTTCCTTTCTGATTTTCTAACATGGTTTCAAAGATAAGGTAAAGAAGGAAGAAAAAGGCAGGTTAAAGATCTATTGAGGAAAAAGAGATCAAAGAAAGTTCAAGAGGATCATATATAGTGAAAAGTATAATATCTACAAGAACTTCTTGAAACTCAAAGAAGGGAGAAAACAAATTAGAAGGGGCCTGGAAAAAGAGAATAAACCTCATTCTTGAAGAAAACAAAGTTTTGGATCTTGTTCAATGAAAAATCAAGAAGTCTACCTATGAATCAAGTGAAGTAGAAAAATAAAAGTTTAGAGATATCAAAATCTTGCTATGAAACTTATAGTGGATGGAGTCATTAGGGGGATTTTGAGCTCCAAATGAGCCTCCTAAGAAAAATGTACAACCAAAATAAACTTTATAAGAACCAATAAGATTCAAGATGATGATGTCAACTATGAGGGATGATTCACCATTTTTGGAGTAAAAAGTTAAAAAGATTAAAAAATAATAAAATAATAAAATGATAAAATAAAAATTTCGACTTATCTCCCTAAGGTTTTACTCAAATTTCGAGTGGGAGTACTTGTTGGATGCAAAATTTAATTCCTCATCCAATGAGTACCCGTGTTGCATACTTTCGATGAACCCTGCTACACGAAAAATGAGAAATACATGAAAAATGTGATTACAATCACAAATTTTCATGTATTTCTCATTTTTCGTGTAGCAGGGTCCATCAAAAGTATGCAACATGGGTAGTCATTGGATGATGAATCGAATTTTGCATCCAACGAGTGTTTCTGCTAAAAAATTGAGTAAACCTGTAGAGAGATAGGTTGACATATTAGTTTTTTATTTTTTTTTCCCTCTAAAATTTGATGATGTATTCTAATCTTATTTTATTATTTCCACTATTATTTTATAATTTCCTTATGAGGCCCATTTTAGATCTCAAAATTCCCCTAATGTAAGGATAAACTAATTCCATACATATCCAACATAAATTCTACTCAAGAAATGTATGAGGTCCTCTCCAAGTTATTCATAATCAAGAACATTGGTCAAATAACAAGCCTCAAGAATGAACTACGAACTGTTAAGATGACAAATTATGATACTATTTCATCATATTTTATAAGGACATTTAAAATTAGAGATGAAATCTAAGCAATAGATGAAGTTGTCCCAAAAAAGGAGCTCATAATTACCGACCTTCTAGGACTACCAAAATCATGGAGTGCCTTTGCATCAGGACTTAGCAGTTGGAAGGATACTCCAACATTTGAACAAATGATGAATGCATGTAGTCAAGAAGAAGCCAAAATATCATTAGTAAACAACAAGGAGGAAGAAGAAAACACTTCGAATTCCTATTCTTCTCATCAGAAGGAGAAGGGAACCTTCAAGAAGTTCAAAGGGCTAAAGAAGAAAATGGACCTATCTAAGATTGAATGTTACAATTGTCACAAAATGGGTCACTACAAAAGCCATTGTCCAGAGGATCCAAGAAATAAGAAGAGAGAGAGGGAACATGTGAATGTTGCTGATAAAGATCCACCTAAGAAGAACACGACCGAAGAATTAGAAGCCAAGGACTTATACTACTAAGTCCTCTCTCTCACATAACCCTCTTAGTCTTTTATTTCTCTTTTGGAATTTTTTCCTTTATGTTTTTATTTCTAGAGTTTATAGGTCTAAAATGTATTTTTAGAACATTTTCCATTTTGATAAGGTTGTAGGTATCCATAGAAAGGATTAGGTTAAGAGGAAGCCTCCACCATTTTACGAAAAGATAAGTATTCTATTCTTGGTTTCATATTTTCATCTTTGATTTCCTCCTTACATCAAGACTTGTTTGTATTGTATACTAATAACCTTTCTCTTTATATTTTCCCTAGATAAGAAAGCTTGCTGACTGTTAAAGGGTTATGGAGGAGACTTCAAAGAATAGGCTTGAAGCATGAAAGAAGTTATATTGAAGTCTGTCAAGATTTGATGTTCTACAAGGTTTGTTAAGGAACAACTCAAAGGTATGCCTTAGACTATAAACTTTGTTATAAATTTCTCTTCATATAAAAGGTATGATCATTCTTCTTTGAAAAATTTCTTTACATTACTGACATCGTTATGTCTAGGGTTTTGAATCTCAAATATTCTTGTTTAGGTAATTTATCATTAGATTGAATCTACCCTCATTATATTATCATTTTTTTGGGACCCTAAAAAGGTTCACTATAAAACCATAACCCAAGTTTATGTTGATGATATTTATGAAGCCATAGTCTACTTAGGGGCATTGATAAAATCTAGAAAAATGATTCATTTTATGTTTAGGGTTTTGGTGTTGTTATGGAAACCCTTGTCGTTTATGGTTTGCTATTAATATATAAGTTATACCCTAGATACTTGGGGTTTATAAGCAAAACCCTTGAATTAGTTGAAATGAGGTCCTAGGAATGAATCTCTAGGTGTATGATTGAAGCCCTTACATAAAGAAAATTTGTTGTATATCTAATTTTGATGCTTGTGTCTTGGGTTTACCTAGTAGAAATTGATGAGAAATGTTAGTACATGAATATGCAAATATGAAGACCTAATTATTGATGCTCATGTTTGTGAACTATAAGGTTTGTAACAAAAACCCTAGTAGAGATTAATATTCTAGGATATGATGACATTGATTTCTGATATGATTTAGTCTTGAAAATAAATCCTAGGGTTTGCAACAAACCCTAGTAGAGTCTAACATGTATAGTAGAATTTTTATTTGATTGAATATCTCGAAGATGAAATCTAGGGTTTAGTAGAGTATGTCATATATCTTTGAAAGTAATACTGAGGCGCTAGATAAAATGAGATTGATATCTTGATTGAGTTGCTTTAAGTTTTAATACTGGTCTAGGGTTTATGATAATAACCCTAGCAAAAGTAACGTGTCTCTTACTGATTATAAACCTAACTAGGTTCAGGTATTTGATGTTTAAAGTATTTGATTGTTTTGATGCTTCCATTATATTGACATAACTTTGATATTGTTAACTTCATGCTTCTATATATGTATTTGGTTGTACTTTCTATTAAAGTTTTGCAGTTACACAATCTTCAAGATAATGAAGATGATCGTATGAGCAAGATGAAGAAATCTATAAGGATGATGATGATCAAGATGACCTTGATACTGTAAGAAGGAATGGATCCATAAAAGACTGTTTGATGTTATAGAAAAAAGAATTAGCTGATATCCTTAAGTTGAGAGGGAGTCTGGATAGAAGAAAGGGTATATCTCCCAATTAAGAGGGATGGAATATTATGATGGTCATGATGGATATCTTGAAGAAGAAATTAGATGAAAGCATTACAATGTATTGAGGATGTTTTGATGACGTTGAAGAAATGAAAGAAGAAAAAAATTATGATTAGTTGCATATGAATAATTTGATATAAGTGACATCATGATGATTAAGGAACCCAAAGGTTTGTGTTACTTGTATATGTATATTTGATAATTTATTGCTGATTGGGGTTTGTGTTTGTACAGATAAATATCTCCATAAGAAGGATGAACACTTTGGAAGCATGCTTGGACAAAAGGATATATCTAGTTTATTAGGGAGAGATGAAGCATCTAATGGAATATGCTTGGGAGGACATCTAGCTGGCCTATGTGTGTTGATGTTTAGATCCCAAAGAGGGAGGGTGGTGTGGGTTTTGGAGATCTTCCATGTACCTATCTCTCTACATATATGTAATTATGAAAACATCCTTATTTAAGAGGGGGTGTTGAATAATGTAAATAGTGTCAGTATTCATAATTGTACTTGTTTCGTAATGAAATGTATTTATCAAAAGAAAGAAAAATAAATTTTATTATTAAATAAATTGGCTTATTAAAGCATGGGTTTCATTCTTGGGTCAATTGTTTTTAGGTCAAAGCCTCCATTGAAGGGTTGTAGGGTTTACGTCAAGTGTCCTTGTCCATGTCATAATGTAAAGAACCCTTCTTGGGATCTATTTGTTAAAGAAGAAATTCATTTTGTTGTAAAATAGGTCAATTAGGCCTCCTCCACCAAGTTGGCATCAAACTGGACAATTCAGCTTAAACTGGGTGGCAAAATCACTATATAAAGGCAACAACTTGACCTCATTTATCACTCACTCACAAGAAGTTCGATATGTGACTTCTGGGGCCATAAAAAAGTGTGAATTCCAAGGAAGAAGAAGAAGAAGAAGAAGAATAACGAAGGAGAAGGAAGTCTCACAAGCATAAGAAGTCAAAATTCTCTCTCTTTTTCCCACATGTGTGAAGCTGTGAAGTTGTTGGTATGGCCAACATTCTGTAGTTGTTGGGAAGGCTGAAATTCTGAAGCTGTTGGTGAAGATGGGGCTGAAATTTATGTGTTGATGTTGGGTTGAAGCCGTTGGACAAGAAGAGACTATTGAAGTGACCTAAACCATATTTGAAGGCCGACTTGGTTGAGGAGGAAGGTCTGTTGGTTTAGGGTCATGGTCTATTTCATTTCAATTACTAAAGGAAGATTTCTTGAATGGGTTTTTCCCTATATAGGGGTTTTGCCTTGGCTGAGTGCTTATAATTGGTGCCCCCCGATCTTTGTGTTTTGGTTTTGGGAATTACTTGATGAACTAAGATAAAAAGGAACATAATAAAGATAATAAGAATTCAAAGATATCACAAGTAATTATAAACTAGAGAATATCTTTTTGCCTTTATGATTTTCTAACACTTTAATGACATGGACTTGACCAATTGAACTAACTCTCTAGGCTAATAAAATATTTATTTACATATAAATATTTGTTATTTTTATAACATTTTAGTATTATATTATAGTAGCTATGCATATTTCTATGTTTATTTTTGTGAATATAAGAGTACTTGAAAAATCTAAACTAAGAAAAAAAACTTTGATGGTCGAACCAAATGAAAACGAACCAATAATAGCTCATTCTATTTGCACAAGGAAATTCCTACCATTAGTGTCCAAACCCCCTTACTGACCATTATTAGATAATAGCTATTTTCCTCTCTAGTATTTTGTTGACAGTGTTGGATACCACCAACATATGAGGGGTCTCCTTGATGTGAAGTCCCAATTAGACCTCACACCATTTGGAGTAGAAGCCCCATCTAGATATTAGGTCCGACTACCATTGCAAGAGATCTTAGGGATATGCCTTGGTTTCCAAACACACATAAGAGATCATACACATAGATTTGGGGAAGCAAGTACGTAAGCTTTGTGAGACACCGATTGTAAAGTGTTAAGGGAGCTTCCATGAAAGGGAGATAAGGGACGAGATTCTAATAGAAAATTAGTAGTACTATCCTAAGAGAGACACATGAGAGAAATAGAAAAGAATCATTCATTAACCTGCAAAATAGTTCATAAGATAACAATGATCGTGAAACACATAACAACACCCATTCAACAAGATTCATATCTAAAATTAACAAAATAGTTCATTCCCTTTAGTATGACTAACATAAACATATACTGCAAACATCTAAAGAATAGTCTTACAACATTCACGATACATGCATGAAATAGTGCCGATTCCAAGAGCTTTTGATGATTAAATGAAAGATCCAAGTACATTGTTACATTGATGAACACTAGCCCCAGTAGTGGAACATGAAGCTACCACTTGCTTCTCCAAAGAATGATCTTTTCTCCTATGCATAATGAGAGAAGCAAAGGCCAATTCTCTAAAGTCCAAGCCCTTTGTTTGAGTTATGAGGGTTTATTTATAACAAATGAAAATGACCTTTGAGCTTCCTAATGTCCCTTTGACTTCTAAAACCTATGTAATTCTATGTGACTCTTCATATTCCACATGTGTCTCTTGAACTTCTTTTACATTGCACTTCTTATTTTTCATAAAATACAAATTACATTCAAAATGGTAGATATATAGGACAAATTACAATAAGACAAGCTTTCCTCATGTCGGAGGAAAATACAAATGAATAGATTGAGAGTGGAGCTCAGTGGTGATGTAGGACTACCATGCTTTGAACTCTGCTGCAATGACTTTGACTCTTTCTGTAAGATCTGCACTAGACCACATATTCACCTCCAATTCATATGATAGTATAGATTTTGAGTTTGAATGTATACTACTCCACAACATGAATAAATTCATATAAAATTTGGCTGGTCAGATTGCATAATGTAGAATGGTACTCTTAGTCACCTCCAAGCTCTCCTGATTTGCTGCTTACCTGGTTTGTTCAATAAATTCTTTCAACTCCTACATGATGACATCCTTTCCCCTTATTTATCCAAGTGTGCCCAAAGAAGGTATTTTATGTTTATGTGCCATGAAATTTTAGCTGTTGTGCAGTCAAACATAAGAAACTATGGTATTGGTCATCTGTTCGTCAAGATGGTTGTAATTCTGAAAGTGTAACCTTAGATCTATTCTATCCACCTCAACTGTTAATCTATCCTTCTTGACCAACCACTCAGGAATATTAAGACACTTGATGCCCTAATCTTGCATTAGATCCACAACCGTGCCAACAACCTTCAAAACCTTCAAGTTTTATTGAGATCTTTTCTTGATTTTGACTAGGGGCGCCATCACCTCATGTAAAAGGATCATCTCATTGTCAAGCAGCTTCACAGTGTCTTCAATCGACTCCAGTTCTTCAAGTATGGTTGACTGTAGCTCCATTGTACTAATACTGGTAGAATACAACCTCTATTTTTTTGCAACAAGATGATCAACCTGCGGATTTACGATAATCATCTCCTTTTGCAATTGCACATTCCAACTCAAAAGATACACTATATTATCCCGTGCTTTTGTAGCAAAGGCCACATTTGCTACAATGACTGCTTGAGGGTTTTTCCTAGTGTTAGATGCTATAACCTTCTTTGTGTCTATGGAGACAGGATGAACAAGGTTGTTGGGAAAATACCTTCAATTTCTCGTACAATTCTCTTCTTCAGCTGGTTGAAGGTAAAGTTGGATATATCCATAAACTTGTCATTAGGCGGAGGAATAATTCCCATCTCGCTAAATGGGAGATGGCCACCAGTGAGAGGAGGTCCTGATTGAATAATTGGATTATCTGCAATTGATTCAATGTCTTCCTCCTCTTTTAACTCTGCTTATAAGTTACTAGCCATTTTTTGTTCCTTCATTTCCTGTGCAAATTCTTCTCCCTGTTTGCTCTTCATCTCCTCTTCCTGCAACCACTTTTACTGTTCCTCTTCCTTTTCTCTTCTCCTATCCTCTTCTGTTTTCTTCTTCTTTAATATTTCCTCTTGCTATTTCATTTGTAGCTCCTCTACTTTTATCATCTTCAATTCTTCTTTCTTCTTTAGCAATTAATCTTTCTTCTTCTTCTTCTCTTGTTCCTCTTTTTGTTGCCATCCTCCTCTCTTTTACATTATTCTTCTTGTTGCTTCTCTTATGTTTGTCTTTTCTTCTCTTCCTCCCTTTTCTTCTTTTACTACTCTGCCTCTATTGCACGTTTTCAAAGAGGATTCACCATGAACTTTTTGGTGCTCTTTGCTACCAGATCATGCTTTGGCCTCTTCCTTGTCGATACAATGTCAGCTTGGTCATTCACTTCTTCTTGAATCTCCTCCATTTATGTATCCAATACTTGTAAAACATGGGAGGGGCCTGCCTCATCTCCTGGCCTACTCTTCCTTAATGCATTGTACTAGTTCTTGATCTTCTCATCTTCATGAACTGTCATAGGTACATACGGCTAGGTGTAACATATCTTGGTGTAGTGTTGTCTACAAACATTTTCGAAGTCATATCTATGAAAAATCATTACTCCATAATGAAGGCACCTAAGTTCTTCAATCTCAGCTTCAGCCGACTTAAGTATCTTAAGCTCATACTATCTAATTTGTAAAGGAAAAGAGAGCCAAGGTGACTTATTCTTCCTTTGGAGTTGTGCAAATAAATCATTGTTCAATTGATAGGAAACCTCCTGCAGGACCACCTTGTTGGTCGCATACCTTGACATAAGGTGAGGGGAAGTTTGGCACCCAAAAAATATGATGTATGTGCCCTATGGTGAAGCAAACCAATCAAAAATCTCATAAAGTGCTTCCTTCACGTGATTTGTCATGTTGGGAGGTTCCACCTCATTGATCATTTGATATAAAACTACAAAGAAATGCTCGGCTAGTTTCATATATACTCCTCGGAAAATGACTTATGACAACATTGTGCAATGAAAGTAGATAGACAACTTCTCTTGAGGGGTCCAATGCCATTTCACCCTGTTGAACTCATAGCGAGCACAAATTCCATCCAATAGCTAAGCGTGCATATATAATTCTGGGGACTGTTTGGCTTGTAAAGTTGTCTTGGCCTGCTATATATTGATCTGCAGTTTGTGAGAGAGGATGTCAACCTAGTTGAATATCTTACCTCTAGAAACAAATAAGTTGAGTAAATAAATCTATCTCTCTTCAAAGACCTCCACATTCTTCCACCCATGCAATTTACAACACATCGTCGTAAGGTACTGATAAATTTTTCTAAACCACACTTGGCTTTTGGCGATATTTTGCAGGCTCTTGCTACTATGACTTGATAATTTCCCTGGTATTCAGGTTGGCCCAAGTTGCATAGAACTGTGTATTCAAATACTGTTAGGGAGTTACCATCTTATAATAGGAGTGTAAATCATGTGGATGATAGGTGGAAATCTCCTTTCCACTTTCACTATTGAGAGCCATATTCTTGCTATCCATATGTAGTAAGATCCATTCAATAGCTTCTACACAGGGCAGTACTAGAAATCTGCATGCAAATCTATGTATTTTGGACCTCTTAATATTTATGTATACTTCCCCATCTTCTAAGGTTTCTAGGAACTTCTTTTGCATGAAAGCGTATTTTATTTCCTTCCATGAGACTTTGATAGATTTATCAATGAAGGATTATGTGTCTGATAAGATAGGAAAAATTGGTATAGAACATTCCACCGCCTCCTCAGTACTATTTTATGAAGTTTCTTTTCATATTGTCTGTCGAGTGGTGGGAGGCATTGTCTTTGCAGAAGATGCAAGAGTAATGTGTTTTGTATCTGCAACACCTGCAAGTTGAAGATCACTCATGGCGATCAAATATTAGTTCTTGGAAATATCCTAGCTATCACATGAAAAAATATGCAAAGGAAAATGACTCAAAAGGAATTGGGAAAGCTGGGAGTACAAACTTGTACATATGAGACAAGGTGGCTTCACTAGCCATTGGAAGTGCGTATTGTTCCAAGGCAAGGTAGAGAGGGCACAAGTCGAGATCTCAGTGACCAAGTAAGTCAAGATCTTAATGACCAAGTAAGTCAAGGCTGGAGCTTAGAATTGCGCCATGCATTCTTGTGAGAGAGAGAGACTTCTTTTTGGGTGCAAGTTGCAATTGCAGTAAACAAGGGGGAGGCACAATGCTGACTAAAAGTGTTCAGTTCGCTAGGGAGGCTCAACAAGGGTGCAGGTTGCAGTTGCAGTGGGCATAGATGCCTCACTGTGCCTTAGAAGTGCGCTATGCACTCTGGAAGGGGATCCTTTCTTAGCTTAGTGCAGTTCAAATTTGTAGGGAGTGCTTATTGCTTGGAAGTGCGCTATTCTCAAAGAGAGAAAAATTCTAAGTGATGATCAATAAAAAGTCAGTATCACAGTGAAAACAAGAAAAACAAGTTGCAAGTGTTTATAGATTTGTCGCAATCATGACTAGAAGGTGAAAGGTCATGGAATAAGAAGAGTTAATAGAAACACCACTTGTGACAACAATACGACACTTGTAGGAACAATATTAGAGAAAAATGACACTTCATATGCAAAAAACAGATCAAAACACCACGAAGGAAACAAAAGTGACACTATAAACAACAAAAGCAAACAAAAGCACACTAAAAATGACAAAAGAAAACAAAAGTGATACTTTGCAAAACTTACCAAGAATCGACATACTTGTGGCCAAGAGTGAGAAAAACTCCTTGTGATGAGGGAATGCACTCAGCTTAATGTGAATAGTGATTGTGAGAATCGATAATGAGCTGGGCTCCTTATAAAGAGAATCCACATGCAAGTTAATATTAGGGTTTCAATAAATGCTCACCACTTGTCGCTTGATCATTGAGTTAGTTAAGTGGGAGAGGATCCCTATTTTCTAGGAATGTGACCTGCATGCAAACAAGTGCATGTGTGAGACAGGAAGTGCACACCTGCCAGAGACAAGGAGTGTGTAGTTACTAAGAACAAGGAGTGTGCACTGACTATTGAAAAGGAGTGCGCACTCACTGTGAACAAGGAGTGCGCTCAACTATGAGAAGGAAGTGTGCTCTAGCTCAAGATGGCACAGTTCTCTCTGATAGTGCATGTGTAGCCACTAATTTTGGAAAGTGCGCTCCCACTAAGTAAGAAAAGTGCGATTTCTTGCTTTTGTGTGGTGAGCATGTTAAGTGATGAAAGTTTGGCTAAGTTAAAGAAAATCTAGTGCTTTTTCTATTGTTAGAAAGGTGACATGACAACTTCCAAAGATAAGAAAGTGACACTTAGGAAACTTTGACCTAGAAGAAAAAGCAACACTTAGATATGTTGAAAGGATAGTCGACACATGAAAAAATGGCAAGACGACACAAGATAGCTTGAAGCGACAACTCATGAAAACATAGGTAGGCTCCAAAATTAGATGAGGAAATTTTTTTGGAGGGTCTTTGTTGCATTGACAACATACTTAAAGATCAAGTTAACTAGAATCCTCTTTGATATAAAAAAATCACATTATATCCTAGACCACTAGAAATAAGGATCTAAACCCACTGACACAATAAGGCCTCTACTTCCATTCTACATTATTCCTCCTCTACATGAGTGGTAGAATAAATAATTTACAATTCCCAAGCTAATACATGCAAATCTCTCCAAGAATATTTATAGTTCACAAACATTATACTTGAAGGTTGCCAAAAATGAAATAAAGCACATGAAGAATGAGAGGAAAGTGAAGATGCTATAAAAGGAAAATTTTAGTAACTTTGGTAGAATAAAATGGCGGTGGTAGGTGAAAGGGGGATGATAGATGATCCTAATGGATATTATGAGTAAAACTTCACATCGAGATTAAGAGTAGTTAGTAATCAAGTTGAGGATTTGACCCTTTACCAAGGCATTTAAATTCTAGATGCTGGAAGGATTAAGAATCTATTGGTAATAGGGGATCTAAAATTCATTCTTAAGCACACGTAACTTCACTCAACACCTTAGGATCATATTCTAGCCAAGATCATCTTAGGAATTCAAAGATAAGAAAAGAAATAAGACTTGTTAGAATGCTACCATGTTTTAAGGGTGCTCAAAAAGAAAAAAATGATGTGGCAAATGATGCTACCTTTTAAAGTGTTGGAACAATGAGAATAGAAGATGAGACTATTTTTGTATTCCATATCCGATTAGAACTTTGGTCTTAAGTGGATTCTTCATAAGAAAATTTAGTGTAGTAATGGAGGACACATTCCATGCTAGATGGGGAGACACCTACATTCCAAAACAATAGGTTTTTACCCAACATACACATTAGGGACCACCACTAAAAGATGCACATGTGGGATAAATCAAAGCCATAGTTCAAGCTACCACATTCTATAGTGTGCTTGGTTCAGAGGGGATTTTTGTTTCAAGAATTTCAATAAATTCGTATAGGTTTCTTCCCAATGAATTGTTTTATTGATGCTCCAAGGAAGGTGCACCCAAAATAGGGGACCATTCCCCAGGGACCAAATCTCACTCTAAGTGTGTTTTATTATGTCTTCAATCAACAAAAAATCCAAACAATCTAAGAGAATGGAAAACCACAATCATTATAGATGTTGCTTTTTGTGTGATTTGGTGGACTTACTATGGGTGTCAAGGAGGAATGAGAGACTATAAAATAATCAGGTAGTCATATCTCAACTAAACAACAAAATTGCTGACCATGTTGAATCTCAAAACATCAATTATGAATAATTTCTCTTGATTGTGATTTGGCAGGGAAAACTAATCAAGAAGCATATTATTGAAAATGACATCCTCTATGAATTGGTCTTGTGCCTCACCAAGTGTTTAGCAACTTTGAACTCTCATCCAAAATTTTCAATTGCATTAGCCTAGTCACAACTAGGGATGAAGAAATCATTTAACAAGTTCAAAGAGAGATGGAAATGGAACAAATCGATGAGGATATCCAATTCTCATCATCCATCAAGTAGGAAGGCCTTAGTAGGCATGCCTTGTACTAAACTTCACGTTTTTTTTCCTTTGTCAAGCAACTTTGATTCTAAGCCAATATTTAAAGGTATGTACTAGTTTTCTTGGCATTCTTTCAAAGAAGCCACATTCTAGGCCAAAATATAGTATGTACTTTAACATTTTTTAGACTTCTAGACAAGTTAGCTCCTATAATGTTGCTTTTTGTTTGTATTATCATGCTATATAGTGCAACTACACCAACCTTTTAATACAAATGATATATGTTTCAATTTAAGATAAAAAATAAAAATACTATTGCAAACACTAATTGAAAAAGAAAACAACTAACTTGAATAAACAAAAGGATACACAATAGAGAATGCAATAGTGCTTAAGGGAAAAATAAATATAACATAAATTGAAAACTTGACAGATATTGTTGAATTCAAGCTTCGATTAACAAGTTTCCTTAAAAAATCAATCTAAGTTGTTTGAGTACTTGTTTAAGAGAAAGGTATTCAGTAAGTCCCTCCCTATTGTTTATAGTACCATAGTTACGTTGTGAAGAGGCTAAAGAAAGTGAAATTGAAAAATATAAACATATGTAAACTCAAAGTACTGTTGTTTGTGGTTTTTCAATTCACTGTGTTTAAGTTTGAATAGACGACATTTGGATTCGTGATAAGCAATTCATCATTAGGATGAGAAGAAATTAAGAGAGAAAAGAAGAGTAGATAATGATAAAGAACCTATGGTTTGGTACATTACCATGGAGATAAAGATATATAAATAGCACATAAAGCAAAAGAAAGGAGGGAAAAAGCGGAGAAGTTGGCATAAAGTTAAAATTCCAAACAAAAGAGACTTAAGACAAACAATGAACTAATAGAAGACAAAAAGCACAGAGCTCAATCATATGATAAGATAATAAGATAATAAGAAATATAATATTAATTAATAGCACTCATTAAGAGAATTAGTAATTATTAACAGTAAAAGTGAATTACAATAATAGAAAGAATAACTAGTAACTATCTTAAATGAACTTATAAATAGTAAGTAACAAAGAGTTTGATTAAAAGAGTTTTTATAGTGATAGTAAAGATTAACTTAATTAAGAATGAAACCAAGAAAGACCAAACACAAAAGAGATATGTAAAGAGATAATCTCAGATAATAAAGAAATCATAATAAATGAAGATAACAAAATAAACCAAAAAAAATGAAATAAAAGAACTTGTAATAGCTTGCAAGAATGGGAACAACAACTAACACAAGAAAAACAATGCCATACAAGGACACCAAACTAGAACCATGGGGTTTATTTTAATGGTTGCAAAAGTTGCAAAGCCATGTCCTACTTAGCTTGAGGCATCATCCTTGTTAGGAAATTGCTATATATTTCAAGTTTTGACAACATTCCTAATGTGTCATTTTGAGTAGTGATCGACCCTGGCTAGGACCTTAGTGCCCTCAATACAAATGTGGTCTTATTTTCCTGGAATGCATTGTGAACATTGAGGAACATACTCAATTGTGAATAATGTATGTGTTACGTTCTTTGATTATATCATATATAGACCTTCCAATGTCTACAACATAGAGTTTTCCACGTGAATTGGGATACAGTAAACCCTTTCATGTCATTGCAGATCTAGAGGGTCCTTAACAAATTTGAGGATGTTGAAAAATATGTAACTAGGTTCGGTCTTCATAAATATGAAATGTACTTTTGATTCTTGTAAATTGTAAAATGAAAGAAAATTATTGTTATTATTTTGGAGCATGGGTTTCATGTTCAATGTCTTTTATTTTATAGGTCAAGCACCCATTCAGTGCTTTTAAGGTTTGCACTAGGTCAAGAAGTCAAAAGAGTCATGATCATAAGTTGAAGACCCCATCGGGCACATTGTAACTTGTAAAGAAAATTATTTTTGTCTTTAAAAGTGTCAAGATACCCTCCAAGACCAAGTCAGACTAGCAGTTGGCAAGTCTGCTTGAAAGGAAGAGCCATGCCCACCTTGAAGATCATATATATAGGAGGAAACTCGACCTCCTTGAGATATCATTCATCCATCACTCATTCTAGCGAAGGAGGAAGAAGGCGACAATGAAGAAGGAAGAGGACAAAGAAGACTTTTGTTTGAGCCATTTCTCTCTCACACGTGCAAAGAAGGACTAGGGTTTTTGTAGCATATCTAGGGTTTTCATCTACAAGTTTGATCTTGGAGAAAAGAAGGCAAGAAGGTCAAGCGAAGGTCACCAGAGGTCATCCTCAAGCTCCAGAATTCAGAGAAAGGCAAGCGAAGGTTTAAGGAAGCCTTGGAAGGCCAAGCAAGGCTCACACGTGTGGCAACAACAACTGTAGGAGGGTTGGAAATTTCAGGTCTGTAATGGAGGCCGAAATTTTGTAGCAGAAGGTCGAAGAGTGCTACTGTAAGAGATTTGATTGGGTTTGACTGGATTAAGGTTATCACATCATCCAGAGAGGTTGGTCTTGGGATTGGAGGGTATTAGTTTCAGTCTTAAGGTTGTGGAATTCGTCAATTAAAAGATCTATAAGGAACAAAAGAGATTTGCGGGTTTTCCTCTCAAATGGAGAGGTTTTGGCCTTGACTTGTAGCCTATATTGTGTGTTCTTGTTCTTCTTATTATGGTGGCTGTTTGATGATATACACACATAATAATAAGTAACAAAGATGATAAGGAAAAAAGACATCACAAGCAGTTATCAAGTAAAGATAAATCACTCTAATCATTTCCCTATAGATTTCTCAACGTGGTATCAAAGCTAAGGTTGGGTAAGGGCATTATGAAGATCTCTACTACATTGAAAAGTTCCTCAAGAAGTGTTCAAAGGTAGAAAGCCATCTCAAGAAAGGCATCAAGGAAGTGTGGAATCTTCTATTTACTACAAAGAAGGAAGTGACCAAGACAAAGGATGAAGGACTCTTCTCAACACTCACTGGCACATTTTAAGATGAGAATTGATAGTGGTGCATCTAGACACATGTTTGGTCATCACAAGCAACTGAAGACATTATCAAAAGGAAATTATTCTTACTCAGTGGAACTTGGAGATAATAAGAGCTATCTTGTAAGAGGAATTGGGTCAACTTCATTAAAGTTGGAGAATGAAAGTAATATTCATCTCAACAACATCCTACTTGTTCTAGGTTTGCATAAGAACTTACTTTCCATTTCAAGTCTAGAAGATAAAGGTGATAGAGTGACTTTCATTGATGGAAAAGTTGTAGTATGGAGTAACAACTCAAGCATAGAAAATGCTAGAGTAATTGGTATTCGTGAAGGAAGGCTTTATAGGTTGATATCTCCTCTTGCTCAAGCCTTGGTTCAAATTGAAATCAACCGATGTGAACTCTGGCATAGAAGATTTGGTCATCTCCATTTCAAAATCTTTCCAACTCTAAGTTCTATAGTAGATGGAATCCCCGAATTGAAAGAAGATCACGAAGGAGTATGCAAAGGATGTGCATACTCAATGCTTCATAGTCAAAATAAATCTTGGATCTTATTCATTTCGATGTTTGTGGTCTTATGGCTCATAAATCACTTGGAGGTCATCTATATTATGTCACATCTGTAGATCATTCAAGAAAAACTTGGGTTTACTTTAATGAAATCCAAGGATGAAGTATTTACCAAATTTCAAGAATTCAAAGCTGAAGTAGAGAACCTTACAAAAAGGAGAATCAAGATACTAAGGTCTGATAATGGAGGTGTTAAAATTGGCAACTAGGGCTAAGTTCCACCTTAGGACAACTCATATGATGGAGATGATTATTGCATTGGATTCCTCTTTCAGAGAGATATAATTTTGATGTAAAGAGCATCTCATTTTGACAAGCAGAAATGGAATTATGAATTTATTTTTCTTATGGACAAATTGTCAAGGTCGGCCTCAATCAAATGTAGGCCCATGAAGCCCAATAGATGGGTCTCCTCACCGTCAACAAATTGTATAAATAGGAGTGACCCTTCCCTCATTTGGACACTCACTCATCACTCATCACATCATCTCTCTCTTCTCTTATTTGGTTCATACAACTATTGGAGGCAACTTCTCTTCTTCGCACGCACGGCAAGAGGCCGAGTTTTTTTGGGTCAAAATAGGCCAAAGTTTCAGAGCGTTGACCAATTTTGACTGAGGAGGATTTGACTAGCGTTGACCTTGATTTTTGGGCCAAAATTCTGATTTCTCTAGGCCACATTTATTGGCACAGAAATTGAGGAGTTTGGGACAATTTGACCAGCGTTGACTTCAGATTTGACTGCTGAAAATTACAACAGTGTTTCTCTCTTCTTTGATTGGGTTTGAATGAATTGTTTTGGGTTGACTTTGACTCTCTTGGAAGGTCGAATTGGACAACTATTAATTGAACTACTTGGAGGAGGTTTTAGGGTAGCTTTGACCACCATTGACTTTCTGGTTAGGGTTGCTTTGGCTGCTGATTTGGCAAATCTATTTTGGGCTTATACTTATGATATTTGTACTCTCTCTATCTCTGTTGAACTATTGAAGAATAATAAAAATATTTTATCAAAGGGTTTCCCCACACTGGGTTTTGTCCCTGGCATCCGCCACATCTTGTGTCCTCTTGTCTTGATTTGTCTTCTGCATATGATTTTATGTTCTATCTACATTTACTGCCAATGTTTATAAGTTAATGTGATTGCTACTAGATATAATTGGAATTTGTCATTGGGCCGCTAAAGGAACATTGAAGTAAATTGCCTTAAGCATAGAACATACCATTCTATGTAAAATTAACAGGAGGAGAATATACATCCAAGGAAATCATAGATTTATGTAAGGAGTCTGGGATTAAGAGGGAGCTAATAGTTCCATTTAATCTTGAACAAAATGGAGTTGTAGAACGAAAGAACCAATCCATTGAAGAAAGTGTAAAAACAATGTTGCATGATCAGGATCTATCGAAATTTCTATGGGGAGAAGTCACGAAGACAACTTTATATATTCAAAATCAAAGTCCCCAAAGGTCACTAGATAATACAACTCTCGAAGAAGTATTCACTGGGAAGGAACCAACTATGGACCATCTCTGAATCTTTGGTTGTCCTATATATATTCATATATCAAAGGACAAAAGAAAGACGCTGGACCCTTCAAGCATGCGAGTAACATTTGTTGGCTACAGTAACTCTTCTAAGGCCTATAAGATCTACATAAAGGAAGAACACCGTATAGAAGTCAATCGAGATGTTATATTTGACGAAATTATTGCATTCAAGAAATCGAAGGAACTTCCTATGGACTCTGATGATGAAGTACTTCCAGTATTTGAAAAAGAAGTTCCTGGGGAAGAAGAAGAATCTAATTATGAAGATGAAGGTCCCAATGAACCTATTCAACCTCTGGTCATCCTTGAATCAAGAAAGAGACATAACTGGTTGAAGTCTACACTACTTGACGCAAAGGGTCATGGAGCAACTCAAGGCACATCCAAGGAAAGCAAGACGCCCAAACGATATTTTGGGTGTGCAGCCTACATGACAAAACTAATAGAAGCAGAGCCATCCACTTTTGAAGAAGTTGTCAATCATCAAGAATGGAAGGATGACATGAATGAAGAATATCAATCTGTAATGAAGAATGGAGTTTGGGAGATCATGTCTAGGCCTGAAGACAAATATGTGGTAACTTCCAAATGAATCTATAAGATCAAACATGCAACAGATGGAAGTATTGACAAGTACAAGGCAAGAATTGTTGCTAGGGATTTCTCTCAACTAGAAGGCATCGAATATGAAGAGTTATTTGCTCTGACAACAAGGTATACAACTATACGTTCGTTGGAATCTTTGGCAGCATCAATGGGATGGAACATCAATCAAATGGATGTCATGACCACATTTATGAATGACATAATTGATGAGGAAGTCTATATAGAACAACTCTTGGGATTTGAAGTTAAAGACAAAAGACATGTTTGCAGATTGAAGAAGGCATTATATGGCCTCACACAAAATCCAAGGGCATGGTATGCTAGGATGGATGCATACCTTCCGAGATTAAGCTTCACAAAGAGTTCCACTGATCTGAACCTTTACATTAAGGTTGTGAAGGGTGAACTGGTAATCATTCTTCTATATGTGGATGATATTCTATTGACAGGTGTACAACGTCGAATTGAAGAATGCAAGAAGTAACTAACAACAAAATTTGACATGAAGGATCTAGGGCTGATGGACTACTATTTGGGACTAGAAGTCTGGCAAGGACCTAATGAGATCTATCTAGGTCAAGGAAGGTATGTTATCAAGATGTTGAAGAGGTTTGACATGATGGATTGCAAACGAATGACAACTCCGATGATCACAAATTTCAAAAGACGGAGTTCTAAATCAAGCCTTGTGGATCCTTCCAAGTATAGGCAATTAATTGGCTCACTGATGTACTTGGTCAATACTCGACCATACATATGCTTTGCATTAATGTTCTCAGTCAATTCCAAGTGGAGCCAAAGCATGATCATTTGATAACAAAACATATTCTGAGATATCTACAAGGAACCATCCACTATTGCCTGAAGTACGGTAGGAGGAATGATGTACACCTGATTGGATATACAGATTCCGACTAGAGAGGCAATGAGCAAGATGGAAGGAACACTATAGGAGGATGTTTCAGTTTGGGATCCTCCATGATCTCATGGATGAGCCAAAAGCAAGATACAGTTGCTTTGAGTAGTGTGGAGGCAAAGCACATTGCAGCGTGTGAAGTAAGCAGAGAAGCATTATGGTTGAGGAAGCTACTATCTGACCTATTTGAAGGACCAATGGACCCTACAGTGATACATCGTGATAACACCAATTGTATAAGATTGTTTGAAGACCCAATGTTTCATGGAAAGACAAAGCATATCAACAACAAGTATCACTACATTCAGAAGCTAGTACAAGATGGTGTGTTGTAGGTACAATATATCTCCACTGATGAGCAGGTAACTGACATATTTACAAAATCTCTTCTTAATAAGAAGCTTGTGTATTTGAGAGACAAGCTTGGTTTGGTCGATGTATCGTCCCTAGTTGAGGAGAGATAGGTACATCATTCTCGTCTTCACTTGGGAAGACAAAATGGAGGATTGGGTAAACATTCAACATTCGATACTCTGAGGATGAGGTAGGGCGTCCAAGATGGGAGTAATCGTGGACCGATATTCTTTGAGGACTGACTATCCAAGATAAGAATAGTCCAAAGAAGGCCATACTCTCTGAACACTCGGGTGGAGTATGTACCTTGAGAGACAATGATTATGGTGTCGATAAATCATTGGTCTCACCAGCATTGTGCTCTAATCTTGTGGAGAGATAGATTTGTTAGTCAAGGCCTTGCCATGTGACAATGTTGGGTGGTAGGACGCTAAACATATAGGTTACCAATCTGACTCTTCTTATGAGATTTCTTTAAATTGAGAATGTCCATATACCATTTATGAATACCTCCTTAGTTAAGAGGGAGTGTTGGAAAATGTGTAACTAGGTTCGGTCTTCATAAATATGAAATGTACTTTTGATTCTTGTAAATTGTAAAATTAAAAAAAATATTGTTATTGTTTTTGGAGCATGGTTTTCATGTTTAAGGTCTTTTATTTGATAGGTCAAGCACCCATTGAGTGCTTCTAGGGTTTGTCCTAGGTCAAGAAGTCAAAAGATTCATTGTCATAAGTTGAAGACCCCATCGAGCACATTGTAACTTGTAAATAAAATTATTTTTGTCTTTAAAGTGTCAAGATACCCTCCAAGACCAAGTCGGCTTGGCTGCTAGCAAGTCGGCTTGGCCACTGGCAAGTCGGCCTAAAAGGAATAGCCACGTCCCCCTTGAAGAGCCTATATGTAGGAGGAAACTCAACCTCCTTGAGATATCAATAATCCATCACTCATTCTAGTGAACGAGGATGAAGAAGAAGGAAACGAAGAAGAATTTTGTTTGGGCTATTTATCTCTCACATGTGTGGAGGAGGACTAAGGTTTCTGCAACATACCTAGGGTTTTCATCTACTAGTTCGATCTTGGAGAAAAAGTAGGCAAGAAGGTCACTAGAGGTCATCCTCAAGCTCCAAAAGTCTCATCCTCAAGCTCCAAAAGTCAGAGAAAGGAAAGCGAAGGTTTAAGGAAGCCTTGGAAGGCCAAACGAGGCTCACACATGTGGAGGCCGAAATTATGTAGCAGAAGGTCGAAGAAACGTCACTAGAAGAGATTTGACTGGATCAAGGTTAGCACATCATCCTGAGAGGTTGGTCTTGGTCTTGGAGGGTATTGGTTTCAGCCTTAAGGTCTTGAAATTCGTCAATTAAAGAATCTATAAGGAAGCGAAGATATTTGAGGGTTTTCCTCTTAAGTGGAGAGGTTTTGTCCCTAGCTTGCAACCTATATTCTTTGTTCTTGTTCTTCTTCTTTTGGTAGCTATTTGACGATATACACACATAATAATAAGTAACAAAGCTAATGAGAAAAAATACATCACAAGCAATTATCTAGTAAAGAGAAATCACTCTAATCATTGCCCTATAGATTTCTCAACAAAGGAGACTATGAATAATACTAGGGGTTAAAATTGTCTTGAAGATATATCTTAGCTAGCTTTCCAATGGTTCTTTGAATATAATAAAACATTACTTTATAATTAGTTACTTCACTATGATCATTAACTCTCAAAACTAAGGTAGATTCATGGAAATAATTCTTCACTTGCCAATCCTTATACCCATACTTTTAAAGACCTTCACCAAGTGTTTTCTTTTCTCCAAGTGTCCATCATTAGAGATTCTCAAGGCATGTGTCACAAGAATGTTGTGACGTCAAGCTTCGGGATGGATAATCATAGGAGCCAACATGAAGTATTGCTCTATGTGGATTTTCTTATGATATACATGATGGGCTAAAGAACCATTAACATTACATTCTTGTCTTCCAATTCCATCGTGAATTGAATATGTTCAAATTGGCTATTAAAATGTTCAACAAATTTATTGTGTTCATCTTTATTATGAGTTCACTTTTTATTGTTATCATAAACATACCAAACCCACCCAACCCATAAATAGGACCTGTGGGGAGAGGAGTTACATACCTAACTAAAAATATTTTTCTCCAATGTTGTAAAAGATCAATCTTTGAAAAATTATTGGAAAGAAACAATATATTCTGTTAAAAAAAACTAAAAATCAAGATATTATTTGGGATCTTTTAGATATTGCTATACATTCTTTTAAATGTGTCCTTGAGGAAACACTTTGAAAAACATCACGTTATAGGGTTGACAATTGTTGTTGATAACTAACGTTGAATAAAAAACCCAGTTTGGACACTCTTCCAAAGCATTTTCATACTGTAAATATAAAAGATAAAAATAAAAAAACTAAAATAGATGGCAAGCTAGTTTATCGATGATATTTGGAATAGGTTTGTTACTGCATATTTTTCAGGATAAACATGAATGTGCTGTCTTCAACCCTGTTTTTGTATTTTATTTAATTTCTTGCAACAAACCAATATTTTTCAGGGTAAACATGAATGTGCTGTCTTCAACCCTGTTTTTGTATTCTAATTAATTTCTTGCAACAAACCAATAGATTAATGCAATAAATATGCTAAAGCTAGAAAGTTAGGCACAACAGAGAAAATATCCAACTATCAGAATACAATGTAAGAAAGTGAGAAAGACACAACAGAGAAGATATCCAACCATCAAAACGGAAAGCGCTAATGTGAGACACAACAGAGTAGACATGCAACTATCAAAACACAAAGTGCACAAAACATAAAATTGCAAAAATCCAGCCTAATGAAGATGCTTGCTTATATGTATTTAGTAAGAGCAACACAAAATCCATAAGATGAGAGATATGGCAAGAATATTGAGAGTGCACCCCAGTGGCATAATTACAGAGCTCCGATGTAAAGCACTTCTCTATCTCAATGAAGTTATTCATGGCTGGACAAACAAATAAAATTGAAAAAAATATTAATTTACTGCATTTTATACCTCCTCTTGCTCCTTTGGATTTCAAACAATAAAGACTTGATTATTGTAGGGCAGTAGGCGATGGCAGGTCCACCTTTTGAGATGCCAAATTTCAATCAGCCAACATATCATAACGGGCATTATCTTACCTGACCACATTCTGATTTATGACCATTTGGTTCTCAACCCTCGAATTCAATTTTAAGTTCCAAATAATAAATGTTAAAAGGTCGGTGCTGACAAAAGGATAAAAGCAAGGAATGATACCTTCAAAATACACGTCTTATTTCACCCATGAAAAGCAAAAATTACAACAATTTACAGCAATTCATATATCACGAACACTGCGCCAAATAAATTATATTTAAATAATTTTATGGAAAGCTCTACATTCTTATTCTGTGCATATACTTGCCAATTTCAAGTTGAAAAATCCCCCAAATCATGCAGCTTGTTAGTAGAATATTCACATACAGACTTATGGGATGATTTGTTTGAATACTTTTTGTGATGGAAGCAACACCATTGATAAAGATGTCCTTCAATATGTTTGAGACTTAAAGTTGTCACAAATAAATGAATGAATGAAGGCCTCATCTGAATGGGAAGAAAATCCCTTTTGTGGGCACAAAGGGGCCACTTGCAAAATTCCCTTCAAGTTG
This sequence comes from Pinus taeda, assembly GCA_000404065.3. Taxonomy (NCBI): domain Eukaryota; kingdom Viridiplantae; phylum Streptophyta; class Pinopsida; order Pinales; family Pinaceae; genus Pinus; species Pinus taeda. The sequence goes on along the minus strand of APFE030442280.1, from coordinate 96,035 downwards.
GCCCATCCTACTGAAGAGTGCAAAATACAGTTGAAGCAGTGCGAAATTGATCTGACCAGCGAAGCATTTCAGGTCATTGCAACAACTATGCTGGCTTGGTTAAATAACCTGAGAAAGAGACGCTGGTCACAATATAGAGACAAATAATGGCAGCTTTCTGCTCTGACATGTATATAGTGCAGCAAACCATTGAGAGTAGTATAAGCTAATGAACCTTTTTCTTTGCCTGCAAAATTAAAGCACATGCATGTCAACAGCTTGTGTAGAATCTAGACATACCAATGGGAAAACACCTACCAGCTAACGAGCATTCGTTTTCTGAAATTTATTTGATGTCCTAAGATAGATTCCACCATTTCTACAACTTACCTTGCGTAAGTACTTCTTGTGAAGCTTCAATGCCCCTGAACATGCTTTTTTTGCATCCAACTTGCCAGTTAAATCATTCAAGATCTGATTATACATAGCAGTTCAAATACGAAATAAAAATCTCAATGCTTTTTAAGCCAGATTGTGGCACACAAGAAGCCTTGTCTTCAAGAATGTGAGATAAAAGAACACGGGCACCTAACCCAAGTTCAGATTTCCTAATATATTAAGCTATAGCAAGCTACCATGGGAAATAGACATACCAATTTCGTAATGCTTAAAATGGGTTTCTTTTCAGGAGTGCATCAAGTCCGTAGAAAAAAGAATAGTTCATTCCTAAACACTACGCATCTGACTAATACTTACCTTCACTACATCATCAATCCCTTGAGCCTCTTGCAACAATGTTGAGCTATTTGTCTTGAGAATACTAGCAACAAGAAACACTGCAACAGGTGTCTCAGGAAAACCCTGCAAACCATTCGTAATGTTATGTCTTTCAAACTTTCCCCACTGATGCTTTGATTTCTCTCTTCTTTTTTCTTTTTCATTTTTATTTAGGGCAGATGAACTTGTTTCCTGATATGAAGCAATGATTTCTGGATCATACTCCAAAGCCCACATCATCTGCATGAAATACAAATAAACGAAAACTTGGTGAGAAAAAAGAAAACATGATTTAAGTTCACGAAACCAGGTCTTAATACGGACTCCTTAGAGAACTGCCATTTAACAAGGATGGTAAGATAATTCCAGATTACGACAACCCTTTGATAAAACAGACAAATAACTATTTTTAAAAACAATTATTAAGAACTATGATATTTATGGATTGTATGGTTCAATTACTAATTTAGCGATGTGTTGAAGAAACAAAGGTCAAGGAGTCCATACAATGTTTGTGTGTAAATTCACTGAGCGACATATTTATTAGAATGCTTCCTACTAAATAACTAGGAACCAATTTAAATCTATAAATAAATCACAATACATGAGTAAAATTCTTACACCAGTATGGATGTTTAAGGCACAGATATAAGTGTATATTTGCACAGTTGTATCTTGTACATGTCAAAATTATTTCCTTCCTACTACAGTTGATACATTTAGTAATCTCTTAGTTTACTTTGATTTTCTTGTAGTTTTAACCTCATATAACACTCATTTTGACCAATAATATCATCCTTTAATGCCTCTTTCCATAAAAAATTCACCAAAAGAGGCCTACAAGGTAATTTGTCTATATTATGTATGTTAGATTTCCGGCGAACCTAGCACCCAATACTTAATTCCTAGCAGAAAACTGATCTACTGAATAAATACATGGCTAGTTTCCTAACACAAATTCAGCAGAAGCAAATTTAAATAATCGATCACATTAAACAACACACAGATTCTGCCCAACAAGTTTTTCGTTAAAAAAAAAATCCAAACTTATATGGGTTCCTGTCTTGGGATAATGGCCCAATTGAGAAAATACAAAATACAAATAAGCTGGATTTGATCAAGTAGATCTTCCCTAGATTGGTGCTCAGTCTTCTGTACAAATTTAGATCTCCAGCTTCTCAGCACTCCCTCAGACCCAAGACACTGCTCACTTAGACGCCTCTCTCAATCTTGTGCTTCTCCTCTCCTCAAGCTTGTTTTTATCATTTTATATTGAGCTAAATCCTTAATCCTAACCCTATTCTCAAAGTGTAATGACTGAGATTAGATCTCGCCTCACTTGAAATCAACGACTAAGACTAAAACACAAATCACTAGGGTAAGTTACTTTACTTTTCCTAAGTTTCTTTTAGTTCAATAAGCCAACATACTAATATGTTCTTTTTCCTATGTTAGACATATGCTAAGTGTCATGTCCCCATTTTTATTTTTCTTCATAGTACAGCCAGGGTGGATTTCCTGCACAGGGGATGACCAGGTCAATGTAGCAGGTTTATGTCATCAGGGGCCCCGATGGAGTTTTGAGGAGTTTTTATGGGATTTGATGGCATTCACTTGGCATATTCCATCATCAGCGCAACTTGCCTTTCGTTCCCTTGCATTCCGACAACTTTCAAAAATCAACATTATTATTGGGCATAACTTAATTAATTAGGCTCGAGGTGGCATTTTGGGGAGATTAATTGATGGAACACCTTAGTGTAATAGCTCGTTGGAACCAAAACGAGAAGATCTACATGATGGGACTTTTGGATGAGAGTTTCAGTGACTTGAGGAGACATGGTGGCCAATATACTCTTTTCCCACATTAAAAAAATATTTTAATTAAAATAAAAGAGGGAAAAGTGCTCCGTGAATAAAATAATAATAAAATAGAAAATTCTAGAGGGGTCCATCAAATCTATAAAAGAGGAGGGGGAGGCCATTGGAGGACATCTTGATTTTGATATTATTTCTTGAATGAGAGGTTGAGAACCCAGTTCTCTCCTCCGTTGGTAGCTCCAAGACGGAAACCCTCGGGTGATTTAGTGAGATTGGGCGAGTACCCATCTCCCCTTGGTGAGTTCATCCAAAATTCATTGGAGAACTTAGCAGTGGCAGTTTGGTTCAATTTTGGTGGAGGGCCCATCCAACATTGGAGCAGATACTTGAGGCCAGTTCTCAACTATTTTTGTTATTCCCAGCATGTAAAACCCCAGTTTATACATTATAATAAAAGTTGAGATTATTTTTTTCTCATTGTATGATTGATTTGCATGCATTCTTTTGTTCTATTTTACATAGCAATCTTCTGTTTATGAATGGAAAATTTATCCAAAGTATTTACAAGTTAAAATTTTGAGAAAACCCCAAATTGTTCCAAATTGTTCCATTTGAAACATTACACTAAGTTTAACTAGCAACTTGCTCACACTAGAGCAAGTGTTCTAAGGAGAATGTGGGTGACTTCTACATGCCTAGACACAAGGCTTGTGCAAAAGTACTTGCTCGAGCTACAAAAATCAACACTCCCTCTTAGAGAGGAAGGTACTTTTAGAAGAACCTCCTCCACCTAGATCTGTCTCCAATCCCACCACATTATCCCTTTCTATAGCTACTCCATCTGAAATGGAAGGCTTCCCTGTTACCTGCTTTGGAATATGCGCTAAAGACTTGTTTCTCCCAACCATGCTCCTAGGAGTCTTAACCTACTCCTGAGCATCCATCAATGTTAGCTTATACCAACTAGTTCCAACAGATCTGGAAGAGGCCTCCTGCCTATCTTCCATATTAGAAAACTGAGTCCACAATCTCAACTCAATTTTTAGAGCCTCTAGCTCATTCTTTGTCACTAACATCATTCCTCGATCCAAGATTCCCTAGATTGGTGCTCAGTCTTCTGTACAAATTTAGATCTCCAACCTCTCAACACTCCCTCAGACCCAAGGCACTGCTCACTCAGACGCTTCTCTCAATCTTGTGCTGCTGTAGTGTGTCTTTCTCCTCTCCTCAAGCTTGCTTTTATCATTTTACATTGAGCTAAATCCTTAATCCTAACCCTAATCTCAAAGTGATTAATGACTGAGATTAGATCTCGCCTCACTTGAGATCAACGGCTAAGATTAAAACAACAATCACTAGGGTAAGTTACTTTGCTTTTCCTAAGTATCTTTTAGTTCAATACGCCAACATACTAATATGTTTTTTTTCCTATGTTAGACTTAGGCTAAGTTTAACTAGCAACTTGCTCACACTAGAGCAAGTGTTCTAAGGAGAATGTGGGTGACTTCTACATGCCTAGACACAAGGCTTGTGCAAAAGTACTTGCTCGAGCTACAAAAATCAAAACTCCCTCTTATTGAGGAAGGTACTTCTAGAAGAACCTCCTCCACCTGCATCTGTCTCCAATCCCACCACATTATCCCTTGCTATAACTACTCCAATCCTCGATCCAAGATTCCCTTGGATCTACCTACTGGCTAGCCTTGCAAGCTCAACAACTTACCCTTCCTGACACCAAGCTTTATTGATATGTCCTAGGTAACTCCCTCTAAATGTATAAATACTTGTCCTTTTTGGAACACAACATCATACCCTTCGTCCTCCAGAGCTGAGTCTGAGAGCACGTTCATCTTCAACTTTGGGACATATAACAACTCTGCCACCTCCAAAGATCCTCTTGATTCTAGCTAGAATAACATTGTCCCAACCCCTTTCATTGCATATATGGTACTCATATCAACCTTCACATGCATGTTTGAATCTGTATTTGGAACACAAAGGAACACTTTCCTCATTCCCGTCATATGGCGAGATGCTCCACTATCCACAAACCATGCATCAATGTCCACAAATTGGGCACTTCTAGCACTAGTGTTAGAAAGACAAACAATCACCAATGAGAACTTTTCCTGAAATTTTGTTGCAAACTCTTCAATCTAAGCTAAGACTGTAACTGTGTTTTCCCTTTGTCTTGTTTTCTGTTTAGACATTGGCTCACATAATGTCTTGGCTTTTGACGCACTTGACTTTTCTCATGTCCCTCTTCTTCCCATCAAGAGAGGATCCTTCCTCTCCTTTGTTTAGTTTGGCAACCCCCTTTCCCTTTCTTGCATGACCTGAAAGAGCAACATTCTCCTCACCCCCTTCACCTTCTACCTGGCTGCAACGTAGAGCCTCCTCACAAGTCTCCCAGGTGAAGTCATCCCACAACCTATCCTAGGTTGGGAGAGTCTCCCGTGCCACGACTCCCTTAATGACGGCATTCCATTGCTCCATGATCTCGTTTAGGGCTCTCCTTACCAGTTTTGAGTCACACTTTCTCCCCTATTGCAACAAGCTCATCTTATACATGAGAATATCAAGTGAGATAAGAAGACACTATCTCAGTCTTGGACATCTTGGTGCTCCTTTGTTTCTCTCTTAGCATCATTTTTCGGTTCTGGTTGTAACTTTGGTATAGCTTGGACAATGCCTCCAACATTTCTCAAGCAAATGTGATCCTTCACTTCATCTACGATAATCCTCCTAGATTTCATGTCCTTCTTCTTCTGGGCATCTGGAAGTGTTGCACTGGTAGGAGGAATCTAAGTTTGTTCTACAAAGTCCAAGATCTCGTTCTCCTCTAACACAACGCAATTCTCTTCTTCTAGATACTATAGTTAGATAACCCATCCAAACAATCTTCAAACTTGAGACTAATAGCCATCTCTATCCAATTGATCAAACCCTGCCAAAAAACAACCTTTCTTTGATGAAAAAAAGATTGTTCTCATGCAACTCCGACTCGACGTGCTATTTATGCCCGTGCTCCGACTAACTGGCAATAGAACTTCCTATTGTTGGCATAGTTGTTTGGCTTACTTGTCTCTATTTATAGTCTGCACCCTGGTGGCTGCCAACTTTGTTCTCCGCATTAATCCATGGCCCAAATACTAACTCACCAACCCTGCTCTAATGGCGGTTGTTCGACTCAAGTTTGGTGGCTACAGCCCACCCACTTATGGTGCTCAACCTTCGATCTGCCTGTGTACCACACGAATTTCCTTGAACCTTCGACCCTCTGGGTGTTGGCAGTTGTGCTACTATTATGCCAGAACCCTGTGCGCAACACACTCTACGTCTTGTTGAACCATTCTTCAACCTGCAACTTCTATGCTTGTGTCGACCTTGTCTGGCGACTATGCTACAACGACAACACTCCACCTCGTTACAAGTCAACTGACTTTGACTTGCCTACGACATCTTGGGTCTATTTATTGAATGCGTCTGAATTTTCATGGCTCACAAATTTTCTGCCAAGTTCTGCTAGAGTCTATGTCTGACCGCTGGTTGGCTCCATTTATGCCCCTCCTGTCGTCTCCTGCTACCGGTTTCTTCGCGACCAACTTGCTTACCTCCCCATGTATGCTCTTTGTGTATGGTTTTGGCTCGGATAGGGATTGGGTGGCCTGATGGGCTTGTTCCCTATGGTAGTTTAGTGGCTATGGCATGATAGGCTTGCCGACCAACACCAAAATTTTCCTTTTTTTTTTTTACTTTAAACATTTTCCTATTCAGCCAAACTATACCATTGATTTACTTCGCTCCATTAAAAAAAATTCCTCGCCTTTGCTCAATTGCGGTTGAACCTGACCCATTGATCCTATATATACCATGGCTCCTTGTGATTCCAAGATCAGTTCAGAGTTTATGCTTTGATACCATGTTAGATTTCCTATAAACCTAGCAACCCATACTTAATTCCTAGTAGAAAATTGATCTACTGAATATATACACAGCTAGGTTCCCAACACAAATTCGACAGAAGCAAATTTAAAAAATAAATCACATGAAGCAACACACAAATTATGCCCAACAAGTTTTTCATTGAAACAAAATCCAAACTTAACATGGGCTCCCATCTTGGGATAATGCCCAACTGAGAAAATACAAAATACAAATAACCTGGATCCAATCCAATAAATATTCCCTAGATCAGTGCTCGATCTTCTCTACAGATCTAGATCTCTAGCCTCTTTGCACTCCCTTGGACCCAACACACTGTTCACTCAGACGCCTCTCTCAATCTTGTGCTATTATACTGTGTCTTTCTTTTCTCCTCAACCTTGTTTTTATACTTTACATTGAGTTAAATCCTCGACCCTAACCCCAATCTCAATGTGATTAACTGAGATTAGATCTCGCCTCACTTGAGATCAATGGTTAAGATTAAAGCAAAATCACTAAAGTAAATTACTTTACTTTTCCTAAGTTTCTTTTAGCTCAATGAGGCAACATACTAATATGTGGTTTTTCCTAAATTAGACTTAGGCTAAGTTACATTAGCAACTTGCTCACACTAGAGAAAGTGTTCTAAGGAGAATGTAGGAGACTTTTGTACGCCTCGACACAGGGCCTGGTAGAAGTACATAGCCAAGCTACAAAAATCAACAATATATTTATTCCAATGTTTTAGCATGATTAGGAGATTTAATTAGTCATTCAAGCTACTAATCAGAGTTTATGAGTAAATTTGCAACTTCCATGGGATCTTGTAACCAACGTCCAAGTTTAAGAGGGTTCCACCATTTGTGGGCAAAAATGGAAACATGGGTTTTCTTCTACACATCACCATTATGCTCTGGTGTTCACTGGATTAGGTCAAGGGTCATTATCGAAGGTGTTAGCTGCCAGTCAAACTCACGTTGACCAAATCTCCAAGTTTGAAGCGAAGCACAATTATTGGGCCTGTACTGATCGATTTGAAATCTGCATACAATACTAGTTTGTAGTTGGACAGGGTCAGTTCACTGTCTAGAATTGGCCATGAGATCCACTCATATCTCCCCTTCTTGGCATCTATTGGGATTAGCCTGTAATTTTCGAGTGAGATGGGAATTCCTTGGATATGCTTGTTCGCTCCTCTTCCTCATGTATTTGTATCCTTTAAGGACAAAGCCAACTTCAACATTTGAAGAGGCTGACATGACTAGGAGGAGGCCACTTGGCTTCTTTTGGAGCCAAAAATTCTATTTTAAAAATTCAAATTTTCTTCCTTTGAAAAGAGCATGAAGAACATGCTTTATAAATTTATTACAACAACATCAAGAGTAAAAATATTAATTATGAAGACTGACCATGACTACAAAATTCAATACTCTGTGCCTGGTTTAGGTAGCTAATGCAAGAAACATAGCTGGTTAGGAGGGCCCACCACTCCAGCCACATCTACCTTGCACCTCTACTGTACATTATCTCTCGAATGCGTGTGGTAACACTCTGCTTTATATACTCTGTCTTGGTTTGATTTGTGAAATATATTCATTGTTGTGTATAGCTCTCACATTTCTCACTGTGCATCATTGTATATACTGTTGTGTTAATGTTTGTTGTGATGTAGGTACACAGTGTTTCTTGTATTGTTTTGTATGAGTGTGAATACTGATGATGTGTGTGTTGCAGGCATACCAGAACAGACCCATCCACTTGTCCAAAACTGAGTACTGATCTATATGACCAGTATGTGTATGAGCTCCTTGGCCAAGCCTTTCTTTTCCATGCAAACATAGATAGGTTTCATTTCCTTGCACAATTTGGTGTGTTGCCACAAAATTCATTGATTTTGCAGCTCTACTTTTGAATTGCAAAGTGTGAGAGAGCACACTGAGGGAAATGCTAGGCTTTGCTTCCCTCTTGGTTGTACAGTGACCAATTGGTCCAATCAGCATGCCAAACAAGGTCTTGTCAATCAAGGACATCGTAGGCAGCCCCAGTGGTCTCAGTAGACTTAAAATTATTCCCCTTTCCATGCCTTTGGTTATGGTTTTCACCCTCACAGTGAACCAAATCTGAGACTTAGTTTGAAGTTGCTTGAATGAGACCTGAATGTAACAACGGTCCTGTGGAATCCCTATAACCATCTTTCTTAAGTCTGTTGTCCAAAAAACAAGTTCCCTGTGAGTTTGCTTTTAGTTGGTTTGGTTTGCCATGTCATTTCCTTTCATAGTGATAGGACAGAAGCCCATTAGTAATCTGACCTCTGCTCATTTAGTGTAGTATCTCGAAGTTTATGAACATCCTGGTTGATAATTTAATGTCAAATCCTTTAAGAAATTAAACCAAGAAACATTTTTAGCATTGTTGACGGGGACATACTAAGGAGATCGATGCATTGATGGCTTAGTTTTCATTTCTGCAATCAAATTGTGTGACATTCTTTTTATACTAGCAAATTAGATCAAACAGTTTATTGCCTGGTTCTAAAAGCAATGCTAGGACTATATGAATAGGGATAGAATTAAAGACACTAGGGGTAGATTTACAAGAAGAGAAAAGATAGTTCCTTTTGATAAGAAAACTCCTTCGAAATCTAACTTGCTGGAAGGTACATCTAAAAGAAGACAAACAAAAAAGAATCCATTGTCAAATCCAACCTGGGGCAAGTAGTTTGAGTGTCCAAAAGCAGACAGTTGGAGCAAGCAGTTTCAGATTTCAGAGATCAACATTTATGATCCCATTAGTAGGTCCAAATTGGGAGCCTCATAATTCAAAGATCTGAAAAGTCAAAACGTGAGGAGCCACAGAACCTGCAAACCCTCAGATAGGACCCACAATAAAGGCAGCAAGAACCTGCGAACCCTCAGACAGGACCCACAGTGGAGGCAACCATTGTAGGAACTCAACCCTAGTTTCCAGAACTTGAAATAGGCTCCAATTCAATCGGAGATCTGGAGATGACTCCAACAAACACGGTGTCCAGCTTTAGAGGTGAAGTTCACATTCCTAAAGAAGAGGAGATGCACACAAGAGATGAGGATGAGGTAACATTTGGATTTCCTATTGTTGATCCTGTTGCACATGTTCAAATGAAAATATTCCTCCATCAGTGTTGCCCCGTTTTCATGGTGTGGTCACCAAAGAACCTGAAGCATTTCTCTTTGAATTTGATATATTGTGCAGTAACTATGATTATTCTAACAATGCACAAAAACTTATGTTATTTCCTGCCACTCTCAAGGACTCAGCCTTGTGTTGGTTAATGGGATTGGGAGACTGCCATACAAACATGGGATGAAATATGTAGAAACTTTCACAGAAAATATTAGGATTAATGTAAAGCTAGAGACTCAAGGAAAGACATTTCAAAATGGCACAAAAGGAGGATGAAAGTCTAGAGGGTTCTGTTGATGCCTCGAAAATCGCTGCAACAACATTGGGGGATAACCACCCGGTCCGGACCTTAGTACAGCGCCTTTTCCGTTTGGAATGGTGGCTCCGACTGGATATAATGGGACCAGTTTCCCAATAATGAATAAAAGAGGTGGATGATTGATGAGTTGTCTGTTCTAACGATAGGTGGATAGCTTAATCTATCAACAAAAATATGAAAACTAATACTAATCCCGGGAACAACTATTCTTTTGAAATGCAGCATTTAATAATCTTTGTCTATTGACAGGCATGTAGATGACTCTGTAAAATAAACATAGATATTCAATCATTTAAAGGTTACTTCATCTAAATAGTTAAACAAAGTGATTAACACAAAATTACTGCATTTATCATTTATATCATCGATACATATATGATTGGAAGAAAAGCATGCTATAAACAGCCAATAGTGGGATGCATAAAGGATGCTGTTAAAACACATATATATAAGCGATAATAGCAAGAGCGATCAAATGAAAATTCATATAACAAGAATGAGTCCAGAAATAGATAATAGTACCATATGAGCTGCTAATCAATCCCAATATCAATCGCTATTTGAAATTCTTCCTTCAATGCAGAAATGCTTTCAAACAAAGACAGTAGTGCACATTTGTATAAAAGCTTCCTTATCAAAATCAGAATGATTGGTCCAGTTTCATAAAAGAATATCCCTGAAATACAATAGTGCAACTTCAGGGTTTAAGTCATATACAAACTTTACGACCCTTTCTAAATGCATGAAAGGGTCTATAAATACTACTAAGCTAAAAAAAATCTATGAAACAAAATCCTACTAAATTGGCATCAATTAATACTATCTATCTTCTTGGGGGGCGATCTAGCAGTCGGCGATGTGAATCATGACTCAGGCTGCTTGCCTTTAAACCTGAGCTGGCTTATCGCAAGCATTGGCTCCACTTCGGGTGGTCTGTTGAGGCGCAAGCTGAGTTGGGAAACAAAGGTGGCATCCTGAATATCAGGTATGATATACCTGATAGCATCTGTGAGGCATTTTGAGGTGGCTCTCTGGCTGTGCGGCTTCACTAAGAAGAAATGTTAAACTATTGATTCCCACGATTAACCTTCCATTTTTCTCCAGCTCTGGGTAACATGATTGCTCCAACATCTTCGTTGTTGTTAATTGGCCTGGAGTACATTAAGAAATCATGTTAGACAAGTAAAGAGTATTATTAACCAATTCAACCAAATTACTAGTGGTTGTCTTGTATCTTAAAATCGCTCTTTCTGCCTTCATTAACTGAGATTGCCATTCTGTGAATAATATTTCTTTGTGCGATTCTAGAATCCTTGGTAGGTTAGCTACCTGTCCCTGATCGGAATCTTGCCATTCCAAAAAATTTGTCAATGTTTCTTCGGCTTGATCCAAATCTGTCCTTGCCTTTTCTATTTTTTTGCTTATGGATGCCACTATGTCACACAATGGCTCTGCCTGGGTAATTTGCTGACATAGGAGCTTAATTTGATTTACCAATGCTTTATTTAATTGAAGTGCCTCTGCTTTAAACTCATCTCCCTGAGGGAGCTTTTTCATTTGCTCAATTTGAGTTGATAATTGAGCGATTTGCTCATCTTTGGATTTTATCATTCCCTCAGTTGATATTTTTAATTGCGCAAATGCTGCTGATAGCTCCTTTTTCTTTTGGATTGCGCTCTTGTCAATCCTCTGTTTTTCTTCCTGCAATTGTTTAGTCAGCTGATTGTTTATTTGTTGCTGTACTAGCAATTGCTGTTCTACCTGCTCTGCTTTTTGCTGCGCTTCCGATAATTGTGCCTGTAGCGAAAAGATATCCTGATCTTTTGTCTTCAATAAACTGCTCATCTCTGATGCTTTATCTATTGTCGCCGCCGAATAAGCTCCAGCATATTGCGATAGCTTTGTCAAATCATCAGAGGGGTCAAATTCCTCTTTCCATACCACATTGCCCGTTACTGTTTGTTCTAGGAATAAAGAAGGTTGATCAGTCCTTCTCCTCTTCCTCTGTCGTTTCACTACAACTTTATGCCTTGGGCTATAGAAGACATCCAAGGGAGGAATCTCTTCAATCTGCAAAATGACTTCGCCGGAAGGATCCTTTGGGATTATTTCCGCTTCTTTCGATTTGGGTGGGTCGTTGGTTTCACCTGAAACCTGCTTTGAAGTCGCCTCTTGTGTATTGACTTCTTTTGAAGTCTCTTCATCTTTAGAGCATTCCAGATTGCCGATAATAGAATTAAATTGCTGCCATTCCTGGAGCAATTTAGGATCAATCTGTGTATCTTCATTTACCTTTAAATTGCTCTGTTCTTGTTCTTTCGCCTGGGTCTCTTCTTGTCTTTGCTCATGCACTTCCTCCTGTTGCTTTGATGTAACAGGAGGTTCTTTATCAAGTCGCTGCTCAGGCTCACTTGACTCTGTTGTTGGAGTCGTCGCTAACAGGTCTAGGGGCAGAGTTTGCAACCTCTGCTCTCTAAGTCTGTTGAATTCGACCAGCCCTTCATCTTTGTATTCAATTATGGAGAGCGATTTAACTTGATACAGTGACTCGGCCGATGCGAACAAGTCCTCAAATCTGTCTTCTTTATGCTCGAACTTGGTCAATTTGGCCTAGTCGAGTGCATTGTAGGCGACTTTGTTTGGATCGAATCGCCTGCTCGGTAGAGTTGCCAGGGTTAGCGAATTTATTTTCTCAGCTTCTTTCTCTGCATGTTTGAAATTATGCAGAGTGTAGATACCAATTCTCAAAGGAAAAGAGGGCCAGACGTGCTTCTTAGCTTTCTTGAGAGTTTGTGTAACCCCATCGGCGATGATTTGATCGGCTATTTCCCTGGCTAGCAGTTTATCAGGGATGTATAGAGGAAGAACGTGGGGTTTAGCTTGACTGCCAAAAACTCTGATATAAGTGAACTTTTCCTCCCCGAACCAACTCCCTATGGAAGTTAAA